>NW_025569588.1:0-36625 GCF_020424385.1 Procambarus clarkii | reverse complement strand
GATAATTTAATATGCTCCTAGTGATTCAGGAAATAATAGTTATGTGATTAAGGCACTATCAACAAGTTGTTTCAGGCACAATTACGCAAATGACAGGAGCCATTTTCACAGGGTTTTCCAGGCACTATATCCAGTGTGTTTCTGGCAACAATCTTTATGTCTCTGGAGCACTATACCCCGAACCTTCAGGCAATTCAACCTCAGATGCTTTAGGCACTATACGCAAGGATTTTCAGACACTAAATTCAACGTGTTTCAGATAATATACCGTCAATGTTTCAGACAAAGTACACTCGATGTTTCAGACAATATTCCCTATTCGTTTCAGACAATGTACACTCGGTGTTTCAGACAATGTACACTCGGTGTTTCAGACAATGTACCATCGATGTTTCAGGCAATGTACCCTCGATGTTTGAGACAATGTACAAACAATGTACCATCGATGTTTCGGACAATATACCATCGATGTTTCAGACAATGTACCATCGATGTTTCAGACAATGTACCATCGATGTTTCAGACAATGTACCATCGATGTTTCAGACAATGTACCCTCGAGGTTTCAGACAATGTACCCTCGATGTTTCAGACAATGTACCATCGATGCTTCAGACAATGTACCCTCGATGTTTCAGACAATGTACCCTCGATGTTTCAGACAATGTACCCTCGACGTTTCAGACAATGTACCATCGATGTTTCAGACAATGTACCATCGATGTTTCAGACAATGTACCATCGATGTTTCAGACAATGTACCATCGATGTTTCAGTCAATGTACCCTCGATGTTTCAGACAATGCACCCTCGATGTTTCAGACAATGTACCATCGATGTTTCAGACAATGTACCCTCGATGTTTCAGACAATGTACCCTCGATGTTTCAGACAATGTACCCTCGATGTTTCAGACAATGTACCATCGATGTTTCAGACAATGTACCCTCGATGTTTCAGACAATGTACCATCGATGTTTCAAACAATGTACCATCGATGTTTCAGAAAATGTACCCTCGATGTTTCAGACAATGTACCCTCGATGTTTCAGACACTGTACCATCGATGTTTCAGACAATGTACCATCGATGTTTCAGCCAATATATAGTAGGTGTCTGAGGCACTATACCCAAGGTGTTTTACATACTCTTCCTCCACGTGCATCAGGCAACACACCTCAGATATAACAGGATTACACCTAAAATAGGTCAACCACTATTAGCCACATCTCTCAGGCGCTATTACGAAGATGTTCCAGGTAATATCAGTAACATGTTTTAAGTCTCAACATACGATGTGTTTCAGGTAT
The DNA here is from genome assembly GCF_020424385.1 of Procambarus clarkii. Taxonomy (NCBI): domain Eukaryota; kingdom Metazoa; phylum Arthropoda; class Malacostraca; order Decapoda; family Cambaridae; genus Procambarus; species Procambarus clarkii. Next base: position 35,315 of record NW_025569588.1, on the reverse strand, counting down.
TATATATAAAATGTTTCAGGCACAATACCCTTGGTTTTTCAGGATCTATGTTTAAGATATTTCAAGTACTATTTATTATACTTTTCAGTCACTATTCACTGAGAGTTTCAGATACTATACCCAAGGGTTTCAAGGACTATATCGCTAGTGTTTCAGGCACAATACCCATGGGGTTTCAGGCACTATATCCACGGGATGTCATGCATCGAACCCCAAGCGTTTAATGCACCATACCTCAGGTGTTTCAGGCACTATTCCCTGACAGCGGGAGTCAGGGAGGCGACAATTCCCCGCCAGGAGATATGTTACGGGCCGCGTACCTTTCCCGCCTCGATCCCAGTGTCTTCCAGACCAGAATTACAGCTGTCTGGCAATATTTGTGGAGGATCCTCTCGTCTCCTCGTTCCGCGGTTATTTTGACGGTGAACCTTATTGAAAACTGGAGCGCACCGTCAACCGTTTAGGCAAGTATATCAACTTGGCGTGCGAGGTGCGTGGTTGTACGGTTTACCAAGATTACACAAAAAAACACGTTTGTGTATGCATACACTGGGAGTCACATGTATGTCTGTATTTAGGATGATTTTTTTTCCCACGATAGCGCCGCAAAATACTGAGGCAATAATTGTAGAGTTAAGTTGTGGTTACCTTGTGGTGGTTCCGGGGATCACTGTCCTCGGGGCTCGGTCTCTGACCTGGCCTCCTGGTTGTTGGTCTGGCCAACAACACTGTTGGACGCAGCCGTTCACAGTCTAACAATGAATCACAGCTCAGTTGATCAGGTAGTCCTCAACGGTGTTTATTAAGCTTCGTCTTGAACGGTGAGCGGTCGGCTAGTAATGACCAGGATGGGTAGAGGGAGAGTGTTGACCAGTCTTGGGCCCTTGGTGTGGGTAGAGGGAGAGTGTTGACCAGTCTTGGACCCTTGGTGTGGGTAGAGGGAGATTGTTGACCAGTCTTGGACCCTTAGTGTGGGTAGAGGGCGAGTGTTGACCAGTCTTGGACCCTTGGTGTGGGTAGAGGGAGAGTGTTGACCAGTCTTGGACCCTTGGTGTGGGTAGAGGGAGAGTGTTGACCAGTCTTGGGCCCTTGGTGTGGGTAGAGGGAGAGTGTTGACCAGTCTTGGACCCTTGGTGTGGGTAGAGGGAGAGTGTTGACCAGTCTTGGACCCTTGGTGTGGGTAGAGGGAGAGTGTTGACCAGTCTTGGACCCTTGGTGTGGGTAGAGGGAGAGTGTTGACCAGTCTTGGTCCCTTGGTGTGGGTACAGGGAGAGTGTTGACCAGTCTTAGTCCCTTGATATGGGTAGAGGGAGAGTGTTGACCAGTCTTGGGCCCTTGATGTGGGTACAGGAAGAGTGTTGACCAGTCTTGGTCCCCATGATGTGGGTAGAGTGTTGACCAGTCTTGGGCCCTTGATGTGGGTACAGGAAGAGTGTTGACCAGTCTTGGTCCCCATGATGTGGGTAGAGTGTTGACCAGTCTTGGGCCCTTGATGTGGGTAGAGGGAGAGTGTTGACCAGTCTTGGTCCCTTGATGTGGGTAGAGGGAGAGTGTTGACCAGTCTTAAGCCCTTGATGTGGGTAGAGGAAGAGTGTTGACCCGTCTTGGTCCCTTGATATGGGAAGAGGGAGAGTGTTGACCAGTCTTTGGCCCTTGATGTGGGTAGAGGAAGAGTGTTGACCAGTCTTGGTCCCATGATGTGGGTAGAGGGAGAGTGTTGACCAGTCTTGGGCCCTTAGTGTGGGTAGAGTGTTGACCAGTCTTGGGCCCTTGATGTGGGTAGAGGGAGAGTGTTGACCAGTCTTGGTCCCTTGATGTGGGTAGAGGGAGAGTGTTGACCAGTCTTGGGCCCTTGATGTGGGTAGAGGGGGAGTGTTGACCAGTCTTGGTCCCTTGATATGGGTAGAGGGAGAGTGTTGACCAGTCTTGGGCCCTTGATGTGGGTAGAGGGAGAGTGTTGACCAGTCTTGGACCCTTGGTGTGGGTAGAGGGAGAGTGTTGACCAGTCTTGGACCCTTGGTGTGGGTAGAGGGAGAGTGTTGACCAGTCTTGGACCCTTGGTGTGGGTAGAGTGTTGACCAGTCTTGGGCCCTTGATGTGGGTAGAGGGAGAGTGTTGACCAGTCCTGGTCCCTTGATGTGGGTAGAGGGAGAGCGTTGACCAGTCTTGGGCCCTTGGTGTGGGTAGAGTGTTGACCAGTCTTTGGCCCTTGATGTGGGTAGAGGGAGAGTGTTGACCAGTCTTGGTCCCTTGATGTGGGTAGAGGGAGAGTGTTGACCAGTCTTGGGCCCTTGGTGTGGGTAGAGTGTTGACCAGTCTTGGGCCCTTGATGTGGGTAGAGGGAGAGTGTTGACCAGTCTTGGGCCCTTGGTGTGGGTACAGGGAGAGTGTTGACCAGTCTTGGTCCCTTGGTGTGGGTAGAGGGAGAGTGTTGACCAGTCTTGGACCCTTGGTGTGGGTAGAGGGAGAGTGTTGACCAGTCTTGGACCCTTGGTGTGGGTAGAGGGAGAGTGTTGAGCAGTCTTGGACCCTTGGTGTGGGTAGAGGGAGAGTGTTGACCAGTCTTGGACCCTTGGTGTGGGTAGAGGGAGAGTGTTGACCAGTCTTGGGCCCTTGATGTGGGTACAGGAAGAGTGTTGACCAGTCTTGGTCCCCATGATGTGGGTAGAGTGTTGACCAGTCTTGGGCCCTTGATGTGGGTACAGGAAGAGTGTTGACCAGTCTTGGTCCCCATGATGTGGGTAGAGTGTTGACCAGTCTTGGGCCCTTGATGTGGGTAGAGGGAGAGTGTTGACCAGTCTTGGTCCCTTGATGTGGGTAGAGGGAGAGTGTTGACCAGTCTTGGGCCCTTGATGTGGGTAGAGGGAGAGTGTTGACCAGTCTTGGTCCCTTGATATGGGAAGAGGGAGAGTGTTGACCAGTCTTGGGCTCTTGATGTGGGTAGAGGGAGAGTGTTGACCAGTCTTGGTCCCTTGATGTGGGTAGAGGGAGAGTGTTGACCAGTCTTGGGCCCTTGATGTGGGTAGAGGAAGGGTGTTGACCAGTCTTGGTCCCTTGATATGGGTAGAGGGAGAGTGTTGACCAGTCTTGGGCCCTTGATGTGGGTAGAGGAAGAGTGTTGACCAGTCTTGGACCCTTGGTGTGGGTAGAGGGAGAGTGTTGACCAGTCTTGGACCCTTGGTGTGGGTAGAGGGAGAGTGTTGACCAGTCTTGGACCCTTGGTGTGGGTAGAGTGTTGACCAGTCTTGGGCCCTTGATGTAGGTAGAGGGAGAGTGTTGACCAGTCTTGGTCCCTTGATGTGGGTAGAGGGAGAGTGTTGACCAGTCTTGGGCCCTTGGTGTGGGTAGAGTGTTGACCAGTCTTGGTCCCTTGATGTGGGTAGAGGGAGAGTGTTGACCAGTCTTGGGCCCTTGGTGTGGGTACAGGGAGAGTGTTGACCAGTCTTGGTCCCTTGATGTGGGTAGAGGGAGAGTGTTGACCAGTCTTGGGCCCTTGGTGTGGGTACAGGGAGAGTGTTGACCAGTCTTGGTCCCTTGGTGTGGGTAGAGGGAGAGTGTTGACCAGTCTTGGACCCTTGGTGAGGGTAGAGGGAGAGTGTTGACCAGTCTTGGACCCTTGGTGTGGGTAGAGGGAGAGTGTTAACCAGTCTTGGACCCTTGGTGTGGGTAGAGGGAGAGTGTTGACCAGTCTTGGACCCTTGGTGTGGGTAGAGGGAGAGTGTTGACCAGTCTTTGTCCCTTGGTGTGGGTACAGGGAGAGTGTTGACCAGTCTTGGTCCCTTGATGTGGGTAGAGGGAGAGTGTTGACCAGTCTTGGGCCCTTGGTGTGGGTACAGGGAGAGTGTTGACCAGTCTTGGTCCCTTGATGTGGGTAGAGGGAGAGTGTTGACCAGTCTTGGGCCCTTGGTGTGGGTACAGGGAGAGTGTTGGCCAGTCTTGGTCCCTTGGTGTGGGTAGAGGGAGAGTGTTGACCAGTCTTTGTCCCTTGGTGTGGGTACAGGGAGAGTGTTGACCAGTCTTGGTCCCTTGATATGGGTAGAGGGAGAGTGTTGACCAGTCTTGGGCCCTTGATGTGGGTACAGGAAGAGTGTTGACCAGACTTGGTCCCCATGATGTGGGTAGAGTGTTGACCAGTCTTGGGCCCTTGATGTGGGTACAGGAAGAGTGTTGACCAGTCTTGGTCCCCATGATGTGGGTAGAGTGTTGACCAGTCTTGGGCCCTTGATGTGGGTAGAGGGAGAGTGTTGACCAGTCTTGGTCCCTTGACGTGGGTAGAGGGAGAGTGTTGACCAGTCTTGGGCCCTTGATGTGGGTAGAGGGAGAGTGTTGACCAGTCTTGGTCCCTTGATGTGGGTAGAGGGAGAGTGTTGACCTGTCTTGGGCCCTTGGTGTGGGTAGAGTGTTGACCAGTCTTGAGCCCTTGATATGGGTAGAGGGAGAGTGTTGACCAGTCTTGGTCCCTTGATGTGGGTAAAGGGAGAGTGTTGACCAGTCTTGGGCCCTTGATGTGGGTAGAGGGAGAGTGTTGACCAGTCTTGGTCCCTTGATATGGGTAGAGGGAGAGTGTTGACCAGTCTTGGGCCCTAGATGTGGGTAGAGGGAGAGTGTTGACCAGTCTTGGACCCTTGGTGTGGGTAGAGGGAGAGTGTTGACCAGTCTTGGACCCTTAGTGTGGGTAGAGGGAGAGTGTTGACCAGTCTTGGACCCTTGGTGTGGGTAGAGGGAGAGTGTTGACCAGTCTTGGACCCTTGGTGTGGGTAGAGGGAGAGTGTTGACCAGTCTTGGACCCTTGGTGTGGGTAGAGGGAGAGTGTTGACCAGTCTTGGTCCCTTGGTGTGGGTAGAGGGAGAGTGTTGACCAGTCTTGGTCCCCATGATGTGGGTACAGGGAGAGTGTTGACCAGTCTTGGGCCCTTGGTGTGGGTACAGGGAGAGTGTTGACCAGTCTTGGACCCTTGGTGTGGGTACAGGGAGAGTGTTGACCAGTCTTGGTCCCTTGGTGTGGATAGACTGATCTCTCGGCGTCCTTAATACACCTTTGCTCTTGAACCGGACTATTTCGCTCTCTCTGCCTGGCCTCCTGGTCTCATTGGAGTTATTTTTGTGTATAGATTTGGAACCTGTCCCTTTAATATCTTCCGGGTGTAAATTATTATGTGTTTGTCTCTCGCCTGAGCTCTAGACGCAAGCATGTCAAAACATGCGGTCCTTTGCAAGCACACATGCGGTCCTTTGCAAGCATACATGCGGTCCTTTGCAAGCCGAGGGACAGGCGTCGTGAGCCAGGAATGTAAGGTAGATCATTTTCCCTCCCATTACCCCTTGTGTGAGTAGGCTAGTTAGGCCACAATATTTACTTATGTATGTGGCAACAGGACATTAATACTTTAGTAGTAGAATAGGCTGCAAGGCAGCTTGTGTCCAGGACTGTCAGTGGGGACAGTGTGTATGGATGGCAGGACAGTGAAGAAGAGGCACCGCCGTGGTGAAAAGGCCCTCCTGTGAGAGAGTGTGGGACTCCTGTCTTTCTGCCCAGTTGAAGGAGTGTTGGAGGTCGTGGAAGAAGAGGCTGACAGTCTCCAGACTTATTATCCTTATTTTCATATTCATGTATTACTTGTGATTGTATGTGTGTTCATGTAATTTGCGTCAGTAAATTCACACATTTTATCACTGTGTTTAAGTGTGCCTCCATTACAATATTTCTCTATGAGCATACACGAAGGTTATCATAGTACCACCTAGGGAACACTACGTTCTCTATAGAAGTTCTTATTGCCTGGAGAGTGGTAAAGACAGCACGGACCTATATAAAAGTGTACCCTTAGCCATCCGATCAGTATCAGTGCCTGAATGGTGGCAACTAGTAACGTGGTGGCTAGAGAGAGGTAAAGCCACACAGACCTTCCTGGGAGAGTACCCTGGGCCGACAGTCTAGTAGCAGATCTATGGGAGTAGCAATCTTCTGGCTACAAACAATATATAATACACCCACTGAACTGCATTGCTGGGGTGCAGATATAATAACCCAGCTGGCGACCTTGTTAAGAAGAAGATAGAGAAGACAGGCGGGAAAGGAGTTCCTGCAACCTTTTTGTCTGGCAGGCAAGACTCAGGGAGGTTATGGTTATAAGGTAAGCCTGAGTCTTCCTTCACTCCTCCACGGGTCTGTCATGTTCACAGAAAATGGTACCATCCGTTTTCTATGTGCGGCGGCTGAGACGCCAGAGAGAGAGAAGGTAAACAATAGAGCGTACAGGACGCCCGCCAAGCTTGGTAGCTACTAGTCATGTAATCATATTAAGTATTAAAGTCAGTAACCAAGTCATGACTTTACATCAACCCTACAACCAAGACTTCCTCAGTAACACACAAACACCACATTGGCGACAAGGATGAACTGTGAACGCAGGTATTTGTTCAGTTTCAAACACAAGGGAGAAGCATGCTGCCTGGAGGAGGAAGAGAAGCTGTGAGCGCCATACCCGATGCTGTATGCTAACCGATGCTGTGTGCTAACCAATGCTGTGTGCTAAACGATGCTGTGTGCTAAACGATGCTGTGTGCTAACCGATGCTGTGTGCTAACCAATGCTGTGTGCTACCCAAGCTGTGTGCTACCCAAGCTGTGCTGAAGAAACTGTACTGAGGAATCTGCCGACGTTGTGTATGAAACGACGCTTTGATGTGTACAAAACCTGATGTTTTGGTTACGAAACGACGCTTCGTGCTACAAAATTCATCACACTGAACTGACTGCTGCACCAACTGCTGTACCAACTGCTGCTGTACCAACTGCTGCTGTACCAACTGCTGCTGTACCAACTGCTGCTGTACCAACTGCTGCACCAACTGCTGTACCAACTGCTGTACCAACTGCTGCTGTACCAACTGCTGTACCAACTGCTGTGCTGCTGCTGTGAGTAGGAACAACACATGTACACAAGGGCTAGGTAAGAAGTCAGTTGCTGCTATATTGTGCACTGTTGTGAACTTTTGCATTAAAATGCTTGTGTGCTTTGCAAAATTAAAGTAATTACAGTGAATTCTTGACTAACATATACAGTGCAGTAAGTGTTTAATATTCTGAGGAACATTTAAGTGATAAGTTACATTTATTCAGTAAAAATGGCAAATATACCTCAGTTTCCTGCATTTGATCCTGACTGTGACCAGACAAACCTGTCACAGAGGTGGGTCAAATGGCTTAAAAGGTTTGAAAATTTGTTGATAGTTTCTGACATCAAAAGTGCTGAAAGAAAGCGTGCCTTTCTACTTCATTATGCAGGTGATAGAGTTTGTGACATCTTTGACACACTGAAAGACACTGGTGGTGCCAAAGATTATGACACTGCCAAAGCCAAACTAACAGAGCATTTCAAACCAAGGCAAAATACTGCTATGGAAATTATGCATTTCAGGAGAGCAAAACAACTCTCTAATGAAACTGTGGATCAATACCACACACGTCTGCAGGGTTTAGCAGCCCATTGTGAGTTTGCTGATGTTGACAAAGAAATCAAACAGCAAATAATTGAATCATGCACATCTACACGTCTTCGTCGAAGAGCTCTAGAACTTGTTGATGATGACAGTTCTCTTACCAAGATACTGGATATTGCTCGTCGAATGGAAGATGCTGCACGTGATGCTCGTGTCATGGAGTGCAGTGCCAACAACGGTTCTGCCACTGTTACTAACAGTGATGAGGTACGTAAGGTTCAGGGAGGACATCGTAATCAAAGAAGATATGCCAAACCTAACAGTAAATTTAGCCGAGAACCACGTCACAACTGGGGTCAAGGAACAAGGCTCAAGCAGTCACAACGACCCACATCAGAGGGTGTCAACAATAAATGTTACAATTGTGGAGGAGACTACCCACACCAAGATAATGTTTGTCCTGCTCAAGGTAAGAAGTGCTATGAGTGTGGAAAACTAGGTCATTTTGGTAAATCCATAGGTTGTTATACTGATAGCAAAGTACATCTGCATATCAACCCAGATGTAATTCCAGTTGCCCAACCACATCGCCGACAACCATTCCATACTCGCAAGAAAGTCGATGCCGAACTGGATAGGCTGATGGAACTAGATATCATTGAACCAGTAACAGGCCCAACACCATGGGTAAGCCCAATTGTCACTCCACCAAAGCCGAAGAATCCAGATGAGATACGCATTTGTGTGGACATGCGTGTTCCCAACAAGGCAATAATGCGTGAACGCCATCCTACACCCACTGTAGATGATATGATCTACCGCTTGAATGGTGCAACTGTATTCAGCAAGTTAGATTTAAACAAGGGCTATCATCAGCTTGAACTTGATGATGAGAGTCGCTTCATCACAACGTTTACGACACATCGAGGTCTGTATAGGTACAAGCGCCTGAGTTTTGGTATTAACAGTGCTGCCGAGGTATTCCAGCACATCATCAGCCAGGTATTGCAAGACATACCTAATGCTGACAACATGTCTGATGACATCATTGTTTATGGCCGTACCCAAGCTGAACACGACAAAGCTCTTCGTGCAACATTGCAACGCTTACGAGAAAAGAATTTGACGCTAAGCCGAGCAAAGTGTGAGTTCAATCAACATAAAATTGAATTCTTTGGACATGTACTTAGTGACAAAGGTCTGTCTCCAGATCCTAAGAAAGTTGCAGATATCAAGAATGCTGCACCTCCTTCAACGTCCACTGAAGTACATAGTTTTCTGGGAATGGCAAACTACTGTTCTCGCTTCATTCCAGATTTTGCTACCATTACAAAGCCTCTACGTGAGCTCCTGAAAAAAATGCATCATGGTACTGGAGCGATATCGAGCAAAATGCATTTGATGCTGTGAAAGATGCACTAGTAGAGAATGCGACTGCTGCATACTTTGATCCATCAATGGACACTGAGTTAACGGTGGATGCTAGTCCTGTTGGATTAGGTGCTGTTTTAGCCCAACACAAACCTGGTCAACCAGATTCCAGAGTAGTAATTGCCTACGCCAGCCGTTCTCTCACAGATGTTGAGCAACGATACAGTCAGACAGAGAAGGAAGCTCTTGCTCTTGTATGGGGCTGTGAACACTTCAATGTGTATCTGCTTGGTGCACCCTTCACCACGATAGTCACTGACCACAAACCGTTGGAGACCATCTTCAATAATCCAAAGTCCAAACCACCAGCTCGCATTGAGAGATGGGCTCTTCGTCTGCAACCATACAACTTTACGGTGAAATACAAGCCGGGTGCAGGCAATCCCGCTGATTACATCAGTCGACATCCTGCAAACAGTTTCACCATCACCAAGCATCAGCAAGTTGCCGAGGAATATGTACACTCTGTAACCTGTGATGCAGTCCCTAAGGCTCTTACTCTTGATGAAATCCGTACTGCAACCCTAGAGGACCCAACTCTGCAAGCAACAGTGGATGCATTGACTAAGAAAAAGTTTCCACGCATCCCACCCTCAGGAGTTGACCAAGATGCATTCAAAGCACTTGAACGCATCCAGACAGAATTAAGTGTTACGCAACAACGCGACACTGTGCTGCGAGGTACTCGTATCGTTATTCCAGCTGTTCTCCAGCAACGTGCTCTGAAGCTTGCACATCAAGGACACCAAGGTCTTGTTAGGACGAAACAGCTGCTACGAGAAAAGGTGTGGTTTCCTGGCATTGATCGTCAAGCAAAGGATATGCATGATGCCTGTGTCCCTTGCCAAGCTGCAGTGGATACTTCAAGACCAACACCTCTACAACCTTCACCACTACCTGCTGCACCATGGACGGAAGTATCAATGGACTTCTGCGGACCACTACCAACTGGAGAGTACTTGATGGTAGTCATTGATGATCACTCACGTTATCCAGAAGTAGAAATCATCAATTCCACATCTGCAAAGGCCGTCATCCCGAAACTTGACAAGATCTTTTCAAACTTTGGCATTCCTGAAGTTGTCAAGACGGACAATGGACCGCCATTCAATGGACAAGACTTTGTCAACTTTGCTGAGCATATTGGATTCAAACACCGCCGTGTGATGCCACTACATCCTCAAGCAAATGGAGAAGTTGAGAGATTCATGCAACCTCTCATGAAAGCGGTACGCTGTGCTCATGCCGAAGGACGATCCTGGAAACAAGCTATGTATGCTTTTCTCAGGAACTACCGTGCAACACCGCATGGAACACTGGGCAAGTCACCTGGTGAACTTTTATTTGGACGTCCTATGAGAATCGCACTACCCGTCATGCCAGCCGAGGTAACGGATAAACGTCTCGCTCAGAAGGATGCACTAGCCAAGGGCAAAATGAAAATTGCTCATGATCAACGTGCAAAGGAACAGTTCATAAAGGTTGGTGACACTGTTCTCGTTAAAAAGAAAAAAGAGGGAAAGTTAGATATGCCGTATGATACAAAACCATATAAAGTGATTAGTGTAAAAGGAACTATGGTAACAGCTAGTAATAGAGATCATAGTATAACACGTAATATGGCTTATTTCAAAGTGATTCCAACTAGTGTAGAAAATGATGAAGTGCAAAGTCGTGCAAAAGAAAAAGAAAAAAATAGTTATAACCCGACAAACAATTCATCAAGGGATGTTATTGCATTTAAGGACTCTCGTCCTAAACGTCATGTTAAACGCCCTACACGATTTGATGATTAATTGTGTTCCTATGTAATGAAAAGTATTTACTTATTATGCTAAACTAAATTTAATATTGTTTGAATAATGCAGATATCTCATTCAATATTTTGTAACTTTGTATTACAGTTTCTTTCATGTTTAACATTGCATATGTATTTTTAACATTGAAATCCTTTGTGGAAAACATTAAGTTGTTTAAATTCTTTGTGTGCTTAATTAATGTTAAATGTATGCAGTATCTCTTGATATGTTAATAACTTACTTTGTGTCAATAACTTTGCTTTGTGCTACAAGCATGGTAGACATCCTGTATTCATTCTTTTTAAAGAAAAGGAGGGATGTCATGTTCACAGAAAATGGTACCATCCGTTTTCTATGTGCGGCGGCTGAGACGCCAGGGAGAGAGAAGGTAAACAATAGAGCGTACAGGACGCCCGCCAAGCTTGGTAGCTACTAGTCATGTAATCATATTAAGTATTAAAGTCAGTAACCAAGTCATGACTTTACATCAACCCTACAACCTCTATGTGACCTTCCTCAACCTTCCTCAGTAACACACAAACACCACACATCCCGAGGAGAGCCGTCGCAAGGTGAACCATCCCGACTAGATCCACTCCAAGCGCCTACCAGTGTGGAGAGAATTCACAGTGAACATGGGAGCAGTGGAAGGTCCAGCTGTAGTAAGAGGAGCCTGCAACTGGAAATAATGAAGATGCAACTGGAAGCCCAGCTGCGACGAGAGGAGAGAGAAGCACGGCTGCAGCTGCAGCAAGAGGAACGTGCAGCTGAGCTGCAGTGAGAGGAGCGTGAGCGAGAAGCTCGGCTGCAGCGAGAAGAAGGAGAGAGACAACTGCGACTGGAGGAGATAAAGGCAAAGAAAGAAGTCGAATTGCGTCGCGTTGAACGTGGTCTGCCCTCTCTACCTGCACGGCGAGATGACCTCAAGGTAAGGGAACGTGACTTACCTACGTTCGAACAACAAGAAGCTGAGGCGTTCTTCGAACACTTTGAACCGATAGCAACTCTGAAGGAGTGGCCGGAAGATGATTGGGCTGCTCTGGTCCAGGGCAGGTTGACTGGTGAGGCCCGGGAAGCCTACAACATGCTGGACCTAGAGGAGTGTACTAGTTACGACGCGATTAAGAATGTGGTGCTCCACTCATTCCGGCTGACTCCGGAGATGTACCGGAAGCGGTTCAGAGAGTGTACGAGAGCGTCGGGAAAGACTTACACCGAGACCGCCAGGGATATGGAACGGAAATTTTACGATGGTTGAAGGAAGAGGAAGCGGAGTCGGCAGATGATATCAAACGACTGGTAGTGATGGAGAAGTTTATGTCGGTGCTCCATCCTAAGTTGCGAGTAAGGGTGAGAGAAGCAGGTATTAAGGACCTGAAGGCTGCAGCGGACCAAGCCGATATGCTGGAGGAGGCACTACATCTCAGGAGGGAGGGGCCGCCCAGACACTCGCCTTACCCCTGGTCGGGAGGGAACTTTAGGAGTTCAGGAGGAGCGAGGACGGGTGGGGACTCTCCCAAGAGTAGTGTACCCAATGAGGTAACCCAGTTCAAGAGCTCAAGAGACGCGGGGAGGAAGCCCCAAGCTGTGAGCAGTGGACCTAGCTCGGGAGCAAGTGCTGCAGTCCCGGACACGACGACAGGGAGTCCAAGGAGGACCCAGGGGACGTCTGCAAGTGGTACCGCCAGGGGGACTGGCGAGTGGCCGCCCAGGGGAGGCAGCCGATGCTTCAACTGGGGTGTGAGAGGACATTATGCCCGCGAGTGTGAGGAGCACCAAAGGAATATAGGACTAATGTTAGAAGAGGAGAGAGTATTTGTTCACACCCCATATTATAGTGGACCCAACATGAATGGTTGGGAAATGAAGTTGGGTGAACATCCCTTCGTTTTCGGGGCCAACGTGAAGTTTGGAAAGTCAGACCCAGTGGGGGTTGCCATTCTTCGAGATACGGGTGCTGACATAAATATGGTGACCAGGAGTATTCTCCCCAAGGAATTTAATGAGTCACCTGTGGGAGTGGTGAGGATACGCAGTGTGGGGGAGGAATACAGGTTGCCACTTCACGAAGCACAGCTGATTGCCTACTGCGGAGTCGAGAAAGCTATTGTAGCTGTAGCCCCTAAATTACCCCTAGAGCATGTACAGATGGTACTGGGTAATGACCTCGGAGGAGGCAGGATACAACCCGATTGGGCAAGGAGTGCCTATGTTGCAAGCAGCGGTACAACCCTGCCAGGTGAGGTATCGGTCGTTCCAGATGGTAGTGAGGAAGCCGACTTCGCCAGGGAAAACGTCGCCAGAGACGACGACAACGAGGGCGAGAGTGCAGAGAGGTCGTCGGAGGTTGTGGAAAACCCCGACGGGGACCTCCGACTAAGCCTGATGATGCGTGTGGAGGATTGGCGAGGAGCAGCTGTACAAACGCCTGGGGCGGTGAAGAGGCTGCAGACCGCACTCCCTCCACACAGAAACGTGAATAAAGCAAGCTCAGTGGATGAGCGACCGGCAGTGAGGGGCAGAGTGGAGGAGCCACGACGCACTGCACCCTATGCCAGCCAGATGAATAGTGGTAGGGGCAAGATGAACCACCGTGGTGAGGTGAGCCACAGGGAGGTGGATGAGCAGAACCACGAACCGAAGAAGACGTCTGCAGGGAAGAGAATCTCATGGAGGAGTGAAGATGTTCGTCGGGAACGAAGGAGCGAATGGTATAGGAAAGGCAATACGATGAAAGCAGGGAATAGGTACACCCAGGGTAGGCGCCAGCCTAACGAGAGGGGCATTGGGCCATCGCAAAAGCCTAGTGTGGAAGAGGGGGAAGCTGCTGGATGGAGTACAGGTGACAAGTACCACTGTGAGGAGACAACGCACCTATGGGAGAAGAGGAACCGAGAAGAGAGAAGATTGGCGAAGAGGAGCTCATGAGAGGAAACATGGAGTACCTGTAGGACGCAGTGGAGGTGCAAGACTATCTCGGAGTGCACGACACAGTGGAGGCGCTGCATGCACTGAATCTTACAGTGGTAACGAGCCGTTGGAGTACACTTGTAGCCACGGAGAGAGGATTTCTTGTAGGTGTTCAGGGAACACCCATCACACCCGGTCTTATGCGAGGTGGAGATATAATGAGGCAAGTGACTGGCAAGGTGGTACGAGCCACGTCACCAACTGGAGGAGTGACACTTCAGGAACGGAGGGAGCAAGAGTATAGGTTGCCCTCTTGAGTGCTGCTCTTCCGATATGACTCTTATTTTAAGGGGAGGGGTATGTTACGGTGCCCTCTCCTATTTCTTTCGTTTGCCGGCTTTAAGAGTCATATCAGCTCTCCCTACTGATTCTCTGAGGTCCAGGGAGTCTATTGATATATGTGGCGACCAGACCAGTTGCCAGTTAAGGGAGAAAGTTACATTATAAGTTGTAAGTAAGGGGAAATTGGCGCCCTGATATAAAATGAAAGAGTATCCCCTAATGCAGATATGACCTTTTGGAAGGGACACTTGCCGATCGCGGATTGGCCGACTTAGATCGCGAGCGACCAACGAGGGCCCGCCGTGACGTCACCGAGTGCCCCGGGTGGCGCCAACGTCAGAGTTGACCTGGCCTTTGAAGCGAGAGGATGCACCTCGGTCAGCTCTCAAGGATTAGAGGCTCTACAAGCCTTTCTTAGTGGATTAGCGCAGGCTATCGCAGCCCATCTGATGTATTGGAGACCCTGCGCTTCTGGGAAGCAAAAAGGAACCAAGTTTATTGAGCGAAAGAGTGCCAAACTTGGAAAATATTCGGCGACGACACTGGGCGGCGACGCTGGACGTTGAGGGCCTGGAAAGGTGTGGCGGGCAAGCCTAGCTGTGACCGGGTCACATCCACTGAGGGTTTTGGAAGGACGACACCGTGCCTAGGACAAGGAGCAACGCCTTGTGGAAGTGGCGAGTGTGGGAAAATAGTGATTAGCTCAGCGCCTATCGATGAACCAAGATTGGGGTAGCTGAATCTCAGGGATTGGAACGGCGACGACGCGAAGGCTCCACGACACCTGAGGACCTGTGGAACGTTCCTGGATCGTCGAGGATCGACTCAGGAAGCGTGGGAACCTCACACCATCGAGGGACAGGCGTCGTGAGCCAGGAATGTAAGGTAGGTCATTTTCCCTCCCATTACCCCTTGTGTGAGTAGGCTAGTTAGGCCACAATATTTACTTATGTATGTGGCAATAGGACATTAATACTTTAGTAGTAGAACAGGCTGCAAGGCAGCTTGTGTCCAGGACTGTCAGAGGAGACAGTGTATATGGATGGCAGGACAGTGAAGAAGAGGCGCCGACGTGGTGAAGAGGCCCTCCTGTGAGATAGTGTGGGACTCCTGTCTTTCTGCCCAGTTGAAGGAGTGTTGGAGGTCGGGGAAGAAGAGGCTGACGATCTCCAGACTTATTATCCTTATTTTCATATTCATGTATTACTTGTGATTGTATGTGTGATTATGTAATTTGCATCAGTAAATTCACACCTTTTCATTGTGTTTAAGTGTGCCTCCATTATGATATTTCTCTACGAGCATACACGAAGGTTATCATAGTACCACCTAGGGATCACTACGTTCTCTATAGAAGTTCTTATTGCCAGGAGAGTGGTAAAGACCGCACAGACTTACATAAAAGTGTACCCTTAGCAATCCGATCAGTATCAGTGCCTGAATGGTGGCAACTATAAACGTAGTGGCTAGAGAGAGGTAAAGCCACACATACCTTCCTGGGAGAGTACCCTGGGCCGACATTCTAGTAGCAGATCTATGGGAGTAGCAATCTTCTGGCTACAAACAATATATAATACACCCACTGAACTGCATTGCTGGGGTGCAGATATAATAACCCAGCTGGCGACCTTGTTAAGAAGAAGATAGGGAAGACAGGCGGGAAAGGAGTTCCTGCAACCTTTTTGTCTGGCAGGCAAGACTCAGGGAGGTTATTATTATAAGGTAAGCCTGAGTCTTCCTTCACTCTTCCACGGGTCTAGGCCGGAACTGTTAACAGCAGTTTCCCCGTGTTTGACTGAAGGGCTTCCAGGGTGAATCAGTGGCACCCCCCTTTTTGTGGTGGAAGCAAAGACCTGCGGAGGTGGGCATTGTTGGTCCTCTCCTGTGTGACCAAGGAGACTCCGGTAAATCCCGGGAGTCGGAGGGGCTGAGTATTCGGCCCTTTGAGCCCCTAGCAGCTGAGTGCTAGCAAAGCCCCAGCCCACCTCCACGTGACAATATATATATATATATATAAATATATATATATATATATATATATATATATATATATATATATATATATACATATATATATATATATATATATATATATATATATATATGTATATATATATATACATATATATATACATATATATATATACCTGGTTACCTGGTTGATGGGGTTCTGGGAGTTCTTCTACTCCCCAAGCCCGGCCCGAGGCCTGGCTTGACTTGTGAGAGTTTGGTCCACCAGGCTGTTGCTTGGAGCGGCCCGCAGGCCCACATACCCACCACAGCCCGGTTGGCCCGGCACTCCTTGGAGGAATAAATCTAGTTTCCTCTTGAAAATGTCCACGGTTGTTCCGGCAATATTTCTTATGCTTGCTGGGAGGACGTTGAACAACCGCGGACCTCTGATGTTTATACAGTGTTCTTTGATTGTGCCTATGGCACCTCTGCTCTTCACTGGTTCTATTCTACGTTTTCTTCCATATCGTTTACTCCAGTACGTTGTTATTTTACTGTGTAGATTTGGTACTTGGCCCCTCCAGTATCTTCCAGGTGTATATTATTTGATATCTCTCTCGTCTTCTTTCTTGTGAGTACATTTGGAGGGCTTTGAGACGATCCCAATAATTTAGGTGCTTTATTGCATCTATGCGTGCCGTATATGTTCTCTGTATTCCCTCTATTTCAGCAATCTCTCCTGCTCTGAAGGTGGAAGTGAGTACTGAAGAGTACTCAAGACGGGACAACACAAGTGACTTGAAGAGTACAACCATTATATATATAGTATATATATATATATATATACATATATATATATATATATATATATATATATATATATATATATATATATATATATAACGACAGGAGAAGCGGCGAGGGCGTGCCTCTGGCGCCTTAAAACCAGCTGCTCCGGCTAGATGGGACTCGATAGCCTGGGAAGGCAGCCCATCTAGGGGAAGGAAAACCCTGATTTTAAACCTCTGCTGCCTTGCGGCCATACCCTTTTTTTGGGAAAGGCTTCAGGAGTCAACCTCGAGGAAAAATCCGGAGTTCGAGCCCCTAAGGCAGTTCGTTGTTGACGTCGACCTCGTTCTGGCAGCTCCTGCGACGTTGCTGGAACCATGTGCATATGCCTTTCTATTGGATAATTTCAGCAACGTGGAGAGGGGGGGACCTGCTGCATGGGTAACAGCTTCTCCTCCATATCTACCTACCCAGGCTTTGCACTCTGGAGAGGGCACTCCAGCTTCGCCTCTCCGCGTCGAACCAACACGGGAAGCGACAGTCTACCGGTTTTAAGTCTTCTGCTCGATTGGCATAGAGTGTGACGTCGGGGGTTGCTTCCGACGGTGGGAGGGGTCATCGCGCCCCACTGGGCAGCTACCGCCCTCCTCAAGCTGGGCAAACGCCAGCCAATAAGGTGTTCCCTCGCCACGGTCCGTTAACCTCACTGGGTGCATGGGGTTTAGGGTGAAAACCGACAAGCGGCCCGACAACTTTGCACCAAGCAATACCAAACCTAAGAAGAAAATATCAACTGCCCTAAAGCTGGGCACATGGAACGTCACGACACTGACACAAGGTTTCTCTGACGACCTGCAAGAAATGAATGACGGTCGAAAAACAGCAATCATCGATAGGGAGCTAAGAAAACTGCAGATGGATATTGTTGCTCTCCAAGAGACCAGGCTCCCTAGATCAGGATCTGTGAGAGAGAGGACCTTCTCTTTCTTCTGGCAAGGAAAACCACCTGATGAGACCAGAGAACATGGCGTGAGATTTGCCGTCAGGAATGCACTGTTGGTACACATTATACCACCGATGGGGGAAACCGAACGAATTCTGTCACTGCAACTGCACTCCCAAACAGAACCAGTCAATGTAATTAGTGCATATGCACCAACCCTGACTTCTCCAGCAGAGGCGAAGGAAAATTTTTACGATGACCTCAACAAAGTCATAGCGAGAATCCCTGTAAAGGAGCCACTGTTCATCCTCGGCAACTTCAACGCCAGAGTGGGTGCCGAGCACAACATATGGCCCACTTGTCTGGGACAATTCGGCATAGGAAGGATGAATGAGAACGGGCAACGTCTGCTAGAACTCTGCTGCCTTCATGGTCTTTGTGTCACCAACACGTTCTTCGGCACAAAGCCTCAACACCGATTATCTTGGAGACACCCCAGATTCAAGCACTGGCACCAGCTTGACCTGATTCTTACCAGGCGTGCAAGTCTACCCAGCATCAAGATTACGCGTAGCTGCCAGAGTGCTATCTCTGACACCGACCACTCCCTGGTATGTAGCAGGGTCAAGATGCAACCAAAGAAGATTCATCACTCGAAAAAGGCGGGCAGACCTCGCATCGACACCACCAAGTCCCGCAACCTGGACAAGGTGGAAGATTTTGCACGTGCTCGAGGAAGCTCTCCCTGGCCCAGCCGGGGTCACTGCCTGTAAAAGATGGGAGCACTTCAGAGACGCTGTGTTCAACGCTGCCATTTCCACCTTTGGCATGAAGACCAACAGGTCGGCAAACTGGTTCGAGGCTCACTCGGAAGAGATGACACCTGTCATCGAAGAGAAGAGAAACGCCTTGGCAGCCTACAAAGCCTGCCCAAGTCAGCGCAACTTACAGATCCTTCGGGCCGTCCGCTGCAAAGTGCAGCAGAGTGCCAGGCGATGAGCCAACAACTATTGGCTCCAGCTCTGCTCCCAGATACAGACTGCAGCGGATACAGGCAATGTAAGGGGAATGTATGACGGCATCAAGCAGGCCCTCGGCCCAATCCAGAGGAAGACCGCTCCTCTGAAATCTGTCTCTGGCGAGGTGATTCAGAACCAGACACTGCAGCTGAAGCGCTGGGTCGAGCTATACGCCAGGGACAATGTGGTCACCGAAGACGACCTGAGCGTCTGCCTGTGTTAATGGAGCTCGACAGTGAACCGACCCTTGAAGAACTCAGTGATGCCCTAGACTCCCTTGCTTCTGGTAACGCTCCTGGCAAAGATGGCAATCCTGCTGAGACCTTGAAGTGCTGTAGAGGTAGCCTGCTCATGAAGCTGCATGAAATTCTCTGCCTCTGCTGGGAAGAAGGAGAGGTGCCACAGGACATGAGAGTTACCAACATCGTCACGCTGTATAAAAATAAAGGTGACAGGGGCGACTGCAACAACTACCGTGGAATCTCCCTCCTCAGTATTGTCGGAAAGCTGTTTGCTCGAGTCGCATTTAAGAGGCTCCAAGTACTTGCAGAGAGAGTCTATCCAGAATCACAATGCGGATTCAGAGCTGGCAGGTCTACCATCGACATGGTCTTTTCCCTTAGACAACTGCAGGAGAAATGCAGGGAACAGAAGCAGCCACTCTTCGTAGCCTTCATAGATCTGACGAAGGCTTTCGACCTCGTCAGCAGGGATGGCCTGTTCAAGATCCTCCCCAAGATCGGATGCCCACCGAGGCTCCTCAGCATCATCAGATCTTTCCATAAGAACATGAGGGGCACTGTGGTCTTTGATGGCCTAACATCAAATGCCTTTGACATCCGTAGTGGAGTAAAGCAGGGCTACGTACTGGCTCCAACCCTATTCGGGATTGTCTTCTCAGTTATGCTGCGGCACGCCTTCGGATCTGTCATGGAAGGCATTTACCTCTGGACCAGGTCGGATAGAAAGCTCTTTAACCTCGCCAGGCTGAGAGCCAAGACGAAGGTTCGGCTGAGGTGTCTGCACGACTTCCTTTTTGCCGACGACGCAGCAGTCACTGCTCACTCAGCCGAAGACCTCCAACGGTTCATAACCCACTTCAGCGAGGCGTCTCTGGCTTTCGGACTCACCATCAGTCTGAAAAAAACACAAGTCATGGGACAAGGAGTGGACTCCCCACCTGACATCGGCATCTCCGATTCCAAACTGGAAGTCGTTCACGCCTTCGTGTACCTGGGCTCTACAATCTCGGACTCCCTCTCTCTTGATACGGAGCTAAACAAACTCATCGGTAAGGCATCTACTACCATGTCCAGACTGACAAAGAGAGTGTGGGCCAACAATAGGCTAACTGAGTATACTAAGATTCAGGTTTACAGAGCCTGTGTCCTGAGCACTCTTCTTTATGGCAGTGAGTCTTGGACACTCCGCACCCGTCAGGAAAGACAGCTGAATGCCTACCACATGCGCTGCCTTCGACACATCTTGGACATCACCTGGCAGGACAAGGTGACAAACAACAACGTCTTGGGGAGAGCAAGAATCATCAAAAAAATCATCGTCAAAAATTTTTGAAAAACTAATCTATAAGCAGCTTTACTCATATCTAGCCAAACTCAATATACTTAGCCCTTGCCAATATGGCTTCAGACCCAAAAAAAGCACTAACGATGCACTTATTAGTATGCTTAACTCGATTCATACAGCTCTTGATAAAAATGAGTTCCCTGTTGGGTTATTTGTGGACCTGCGTAAAGCTTTTGATACTGTCAACCACCAAAACCTTCTTCTTAAATTACATCATTATGGAGTCAGAGGACACTCCCTACAATACCTCAAATCCTACCTTACTGACAGGCTCCAATATGTTTCTGTGAATAATACAATTTCTCCCACCCTACCCATCAACATTGGTGTTCCTCAGGGCAGCATACTTGGCCCTCTCCTCTTTCTCATCTACATTAATGACCTTCCAAATGCCTCCCAACACCTCAAACCAATTCTATTTGCTGACGACACAACCTTCATTTACTCCAGTCCTGACCCCCTTGCTCTAAATGCCACAGTAAATACTGAGCTAAATAAAGTCCATCTTTGGCTAACTGCCAACAAACTCACCCTTAACATTGACAAAACTTTCTATATTCTGTTTGGCAATAAATCCTCTAATCAAATAAATCTCAAAATAAACAATGCCCAAATTTGTAACAAATTAGATGGCAAATTCCTTGGCATTCTCATTGACCACAAGCTGAATTTCCAGGGACACATTCTAAATATATCAAAAAAAGTTTCAAAAACTGTGGGCATTCTTTCTAAGATCAGATATTATGTACCACGCCCTGCCCTGGTGACTCTCTATTTCTCCCTTATCTTTCCATATCTCAACTATGGTATTTGTGCTTGGGGCTCTACTACCCAAAATCACTTACGTCCTCTAATTACTCAACACAAAGCTGCTATTAGGACAATATCCAACTCTGGCCCCAGGCATCACTCGGTACCCCTACTCAAATCTCTGAATATGTTAGACATTAAGTCACTGCACATTCTCTCATGTGTATTATACATATATAAAACGCTAAACTATAATGCCAATCCTGATCTCAAAAGCTTCATAGAAGGATGTAACAGAACCCATTAGCACCACACCAGAAATAAATTCAGTTTTGATATTCCTAGAGTACGACTTAATCAAACTAGAAATGCTCTACAAATCAAGGGGCCCAGAATGTGGAATGACCTTCCCAACCATGTTAAAGACTGTACCTCTCTCAACCAGTTTAAGTCAAAAACGAAGCTATACCTAATAAATTCCCTGTAACCTACCTTACCCTTCTATTGTCAACCAATGTCTGTTTTTTTTTAAGAGCGCTGTTTGTTGACATAATTGTATTTGTGCTGCTTTTTCATCTATGTTTTCATTTCTTGTTTTCGTTCTACTCATTATGCTCAATGTGTATTAAGCTTGTCATTTAAGTTTATCGTGCCCGAAACGCTTTGCGTAATAATGGCTTTAGGCATTGTATGTACTAGCTCTACCTATAAGTCAACCAATCTTTGTAAAAATTTATTGTATGTATGTACCTTACTTAAATAAAAATTATTATTATTATTATTATTATTATTATTATTATCAGCATGTACACAATGCTGAAACAGAGACGAATGCGCTGGCTCGGGCACGTTGTGCGAATGGGCGACGACAGGATCCCCAAAAATCTCCTGTACGGAGAGCTGACGCGGGGAAAGCGTCCAACAGGCAAGCCCCAGCTACGGTACAAAGACGTATGCAAGAGGGACCTGAAAGCCATGGACGTTGATCTTGCTATATGGGAGACACTGGCTGCAGACCGTTCAGCCTTGGGGAAGTTTGTTCAAAGAGGTCTCTCCAAGTTCGAGGAGTCACTTGCCAAGGAATCGGAGGCAAAGAGACAGAGAAGGAAAGCCAGTAGCCAGGAAGACAGACCAGAATCGGACTTCGTTTGTTCTCGATGTGCCTACTATATATATATATATATATATATATATATATATATATATATATATATATATATATATATATATATATATATATATATATATATATATATGTCGTACCTAGTAGCCAGAACTCACTTCTCAGCCTACTATTCAAGGCCCGATTTGCCTAATAAGCCAAGTTTTCCTGAATTAATATATTTACTATAATTTTTTTTCTTATGTAATGATAAGCTACCCTTTTCACTATGTATGAGGTCAATTTTTTTCATTGGAGTTAAAATTAACGTAGATATATGACCGAACCTAACCAACCCTACCTAACCTAACCTAACCTATATATATAGTTAAGGTTAGGTTAGGTAGCCAAAAAAAGCTAGGTTAGGTTAGGTTAGGTAGGTTAGGTAGACGAAAAAACATTAATTCATAAAACTTGGCTTATTAGGCAAATCGGGCCTTGCATAGTAGGTTGAGAAGTGAGTTCTGGCTACTAGGTACGACATATATATATATATATATATATATATATATATATATATATATATATATGTCGTACCTAATAGCCAGAACGCACTTCTCGGCCTACTATGCAAGGTCCGATTTGCCTAATAAACCAAGTTTTCCTGAAATAATATATTTTCTCTTATTTTTTTCTTATGAAATGATAAAGCTACCCATTTCATTATGTATGAGGTCAATTTTTTTTTATTGGAGTTAAAATTAACGTAGATATATGACCGAACCTAACCAACCCTACCTAACCTAACCTAACCTATCTTTATAGGTTAGGTTAGGTTAGGTAGCCGAAAAAGTTAGGTTAGCTTAGGTTAGGTAGTTAGGTAGTCGAAAAACAATTATTCATGAAAACTTGGCTTATTAGGCAAATCGGGCCTTGCATAGTAGGCTGAGAAGTACGTTCTGGCTACTAGTACGACATATATATATATATATATATATATATATATATATATATATATATATATATATATATATATATATATATATATATATATATATGTCGTACCTAGTAGCCAGAACGCACTTTTCGGCCTACTATGCAAGGCCCGATTTGCCTAATAAGCCAAGTTTTCATGAAGTAATTGTTTTTCGACAACCTAACCTACCTAACCTAACCTACCTTTTTCGGCTACATAACCTAACCTAACCTATAAAGATAGGTTAGGTTAGGTTAGGTAGGGTTGGTTAGGTTCGGTCATATATCTACGTTAATTTTAACTCCAATAAAAAAAAATTGACCTCATACATAATGAAATGGGTAGCTTTATCATTTCATAAGAAAAAAATTAGAGAAAATATATTAATTCAGGAAAACTTGGCTTATTAGGCAAATCGTGCCTTGCATATTAGGCTGAGAAGTGCGTTCTGGCTACTAGGTACGACATATATATATATATATATATATATATATATATATATATATATATATATATATATATATATATATATATATATATATATATATATATACATATCTATATATATATATATATATATATATATATATATATTTATATATATATATATATATATATATATATATATATATATATTTATATATGTCGTACCTAGTAGCCAGAACGCACGTTTCAGCCTACTATGCAAGGCCCGATTTGCCTAATAAGCAAGTTTTCACGAACTAATGCTTTTTCGACTACCTAACCTACCTAACCTAACCTAACCTAACATTTTCGGCTACCTAACCAAACCTAACCTATAAAGAAAGGTTAGGTTAGGTTAGGTAGGGTTGGTTAGGTTCGGTCATATATCTACGTTAATTTTAACTCCAATAAAAAAAAATTGACCTCATTCATAATGAAATGGGTAGCTTTATCATTTCATAAGAAAAAAATAGAGAAAATATATTAATTCATGAAACTTGGCTAATTAGGCAAATCGGGCCTTGCATAGTAGGCTGAGAAGTGCGTTCTGGCTACTAGGTACGACATATATATATATATATATATATATATATATATATATATATATGTCGTACCTAGTAGCCAGAACGCACTTCTCAGCCTACTATTCAAGGCCCGATTTGCCTAATAAGCTAAGTTTTCATGAATTAATTGTTTTTCGAGAACCTAACCTACCTAACCTAACCTAACCTAACTTTTTCGGCTACCTAACCTAACCTAACCTATAAAGATAGGTTAGGTTAGGTTAGGTAGGGTTGGTTAGGTTCGGTCATATATCTACGTTAATTTTAACTCCAATAAAAAAAATTGACCTCATACATAATAAAATGGGTAGCTTTATCATTTCATAAGAAAAAAATTAGAAAAAATATATTAATTCAGGAAAACTTGGCTTATTAGGCAAATCGGGCCTTGAATAGTAGGCCAAAAAGTGAGTTCTGGCTACTAGGTACGACATATATATATATATATATATATATATATATATATATATATATATATATTATATATATATATATATATATATATATATATATATATATATATATATATATATATATATATATATATATATATATATATATATATATATATATATATATATATGTCGTACCTAATAGCCAGAACGCACTTCTCAGCTACTATGCAAGGCCCGATTTGCCTAATAAGCCAAGTTTTTCATGAATTAATTGTTTTTCGACTACCTAACCTACCTAACCTAACCTAATGTCAGTGCTGAGGTGATGTCGGTCTGTGAGGATGTCGAGGTGTTGTTCAATGAGGGTACGGAGACTTTCGTCAATTTCTTTCGTCAATTTCGTCAATTCAGACTTTCTTTTCCACAGCTCATAAAACGGAGGAAAGGGTCCTGAAAGATATTGTTAATAGAAACGTTATCCCTACAGACAAAAATCAGAGGATACAACTGACGATTTACTATAAAACCAGAAAAACGGCCAGCCTACTCATGAGAAACTCTCCAGACACAAAGCAGAACGCTTTAAAAGAGACCAACGTCATCTATGCCTTCAAATGCCCTCTTGGGGACTGTAAGCTCCAAAAAACCCAGTATATAGGCAAGACAACAACATCTCTTTCTAGGCGTTTAACAATGCATAAGCAACAGGGCTCCATTAAGGAACATATAATCTCTTCCCACAACCAAGCCATCGCCTGAGAAATCCTAGTAAACAACACAAATCATCGATAGATACAGCGATAGCAGGCGGCTTGACGTTTGCGAGGAACTACACATCAAGAAGTCAACACCAGTAATCAACATCCAATTAATGCACAACTATATTCTACCCACCTCAAGACTCCGCTCCAATATAGAAGCATCAAGAAATATGGACCAATAGGCTTTCTACAATCACTTCCATTCAATACCCATTGTTTCGTGTTCTGTCTTGTGTTTAGGAATTTAATACCCTATTAATACCACCTCACCCCATCCACCTCACTCAAATGTCGATATAAACAAATCGAAGATGTGTAAGTTCTATTCAGTTGTGTATGTGTAAACTAAAGTCTTTGAAAATGTAATAAGTTTTACGAAACGCGCTCAAGTGTCGCGTCAGACTAGAAATAAAAATGAATTTTGGAGAATTGATTTTTGAATTACCACCAACAGTGAAAAGAAACGTACGAAAGATCGAGAAAATTCGTGTTAGAATTATTAATCTTACTTCTTCGGTCATATTTATTAATATATATATATATATATATATATATATATATATATATATATATATATATATATATATATATATATACAATAAAGGTGAAAAACATGGGGGATACATAAGGGATAAATGTGAGGTGAAACATAGAGGCTGCAGAAGGCTTATTGGCCCATACGAGGCAGCTCCTCATCTTGCTGGCATGCTTGCTTGATGGCTGCTTGCCATCTTCAATCTGGTGCCCCTAGGAATCATATGAGACAAGCCCTTGACATTACTCTAACCAGAGAAATGTTGAACAAGAATACCTGCATAATAGACAAAACCCAAGATGCAAGAAGATTACAAATTCTTGAGGCAATTCACATAAGAATAGAGCGACCTACCATGAACACCCAAATCATGGAACTATTTACTCTACCCACCATAAGAGTAAGGACAAGACAAGAACATATCGATGCCAACACAGAAGACAATGTCCAACATAATAGGCCAATTACACTGGATTAATCTTTGTGTTTAGATAGGAGCTGCCTCGTATGCGCCAATAAGCCTTCTGCAGCCTCTATGTTCACCTCACATTTATCCCTTATGTATCCCCCATGTTTTCACCTTTATTGTATTATCACTGACCCAGTGCGGGTATAAAATCAACTAGTATTGTAAGATCTGTTCACTTGAGAATGAACCATGGAGGATCGAAACGTTGTGCAAATTATATAAATAAGTGTAATACACTCAATAGTAAATCACTTCTTTTCTTCACCTCAAAAGTACGAAAATGAGTTTTGGAGAACTCCTATTTCAATTAAGCCCTGATGCAAAGAAAATAGTTAGAGGGATAGAAGCCCTAAACCAGAAAATAATAAACACAGAATATGCGTTCATATTCAATGAAACATATATATATATATATATATATTATTTCAGCGTCTCAGTGTGGCGATCCAGAGGGGAAATGCTTGCTGCGTCCTCGGTTCCTGTCCAGAAGCGGAGGAGCTTCAAGAGATCCATAACCTTTAGGCATTTGTCTTGTATGTTTTGTAACCTTTAAATACACAATAAAGGAAAAAAAAAAAAGGGAAGGGGGTGGTAGGAGAAAAGCACACAGAAACTGTATTGGAGGGGACCCACATTCCCTCCAATGCGTTATGTGTGGTTTCCTCCGAGGCTATGGGTCCCCCTTCTTCCAGCCAGAGGTGGTACTCCCTTCCCTATTTAAAAAAAAAAAAAAAAATATATATATATATATATATATATATATATATATATATATATATGTCGTACCTACTAGCCAGAACGCACTTCTCAGCCTACTATGCATGGCTCGATTGCCTAATAAGCCAAGTTTTCTTGAAGTAATATATTTTCTCTAATGTTTTTCTTATGAAATGATAAAGCTACCCATTTCATTCTATATGTGAGGTCAATTTTTTTTATTGGAGTTAAAATTAATGTAGATATATGACTGAACCTAACCAACCCTACCTAACCTAACCTAACCTATCTTTATAGGTTAGGTTAAGTTAGGTAGCCGAAAAAGTTAGGTTAGGTAAGGTTAGGTAGGTTAGGTTGTCGAAAAACAAATAATTCATGAAAACTTGGCTTATTAGGCAAATCGGGCCTTGTATAGTAGGCTGAGAAGTGCGTTCTGGCTACTAGGTACGACATATATATATATATATATATATATATATATATATATATATATATATATATATATATATATATATATATATATATATATATATATATATATATAAATATATATATATATATATATATATATATATATATATATATATATATATATATATATATATATATATATATATGTCGTACCTAGTAGCCAGAACGCACTTCTCAGCCTACTATGCAAGGCCCGATTTTCCTAATAAGCCAAGTTTTCCTGAATTAATATATTTTCTGTATTTTTTTTCTTATGAAATGATAAAGGTACCCATTTCATTATGTATGAGGTAACAAATTTTATATTGGGGTTCAAATTAACGTAGATATATGACCGAACCTAACCAACCCTACTTAACCTAACCTAACCTAACCTATCTTTATAGGTTAGGTTCGGTTAGGTAGCCGAAAAAGTTAGGTTAGGTTAGGTAGGTTAGGTAGTCGAAAAACCATTAATTCATGAAAACTTGGCTTATTAGGCAAATCGGGCCTTGCATAGTAGGCTGAGAAGTGCGTTCTGGATACTAGGTACGACATATATATATATATATGACAATGTCAGACCACGGAGGAAAATGAAACAGGAATTTCCTTAAGTACTTTCGTATATTAAATACATCTTCAGAAGGAATCATCTTCAGAAGGATTCCTTCTGAAGATGTATTTAATATACGAAAGTACTTAAGGAAATTCCTGTTTCATTTTCCTCCGTGGTCTGACATTGTCACATTCTTAATCACGTGTTTATTTTCGTGATATACACACACACACATATATATATATATATATATATATATATATATATATATATATATATATATATATATATATTATATATATATATATATATATATATATATATATATATATATATATAGCTTGTATAAAATCAGATATGTAACTGTATAACCTTGCATAATAAAGTGTACATCATAATAAAAAAAAAAGGGGGTGGTAGGAGAAGTGAACACTCTGTCGTATTCAGAGTTAAATGTCAAGTTTTTCCCTGAGTGCTCTGTGTTCCCTTCTCTGAGGCTGTGGGTCCCTATAATTACACCAGTGGTGGTACCCCCCTATATATATATATATATATATATATATATATATATATATGCGGAAAATCCACAGAGAAATATGAAATGAGGTGAACGTTTCGGCTTTGTTAAAGCCTTTGTCAACACCAGACTGACTAAGGAGAAGGGAGAAGGGGGAAGATATATAGGCCGACACCTGACCACCCCATCCCAAGGGTTGGTCAGGTGTAATTAACCAAAACAGGTATAGCTTTGCTTAGAATGGTCAAAGAGGATTAAGCGGTCAGAGAATAAGGATGAAAGATTAAAGAAAAGCCTCATGAACACACAATATATGAATATACAATTATAATGAGACATTGTAAGCCTCTCTATCAGAGTTGTTTCTTAAACTGTTGTGCAATATTATAACTTAAAAATGGATCAAGTTTGTACATTCCAGTACTAACATTAAGAAGATTTGGACACTGACTGATTAGAGCAGACTCAATCAAATTCCGTTCCACGAAATCCCCACAATTGGTAATGCTTTTTGCCCCATTCCAGTTAATATTGTGATCGCATAAACTCGTATGTAGATACAATGCATTAGACGTTTGGGCAGTTCTAATACTATAAGCATGTTGTGACAACCGCAATTGTAAGGACTTTCCTGTTTGTCCAAGGTACACAGAATCACAATCATTGCAGGGAATCGAATACACACAACCTGCTGTATCAGGGGAGTTTTTTATTAAATTGGATTTGATCGTACTATTAGTGAACACCAAATTTATATTAAGTTTCTTAAAATCAGAGACAATTTTTCAAGTCCACTCGCATAAGGTACCACAAATGAGTTAATAATTTTTGGTTTCGCTTTAGGGACGTGATTATAAAACGTACGCTTGGCTTGTACAAACGAGAAATCCAAAAACCTCTTAGGATATTGTAAACTCTTCCCAATTTCATATATTTTAGCAATCTCTTCATCAAAAAACTCAGGGCTGCAAACCCTCAAAGCTCGTAGAAGCATTCCTGAAAATACTGCCTGTTTAACTTTACTATGATGATTCGAATAAAAATGAACATACGACCCCACGTTGGTAGGTTTCCTATACACATTAAATTTGAACTTTCTAGTGACTCTATGAATCATAATGTCCAAAAACGGAAGAGTACCATTCTCCTCAGTCTCACAAGTGAATTTTATTGAAGGTACCAAAGAATTGAGTTCATTAAGAAAAACTATCTGGTCTTTGTCACACGGCCATAAGCACAAAATATCATCAACATACCTATACCAAACCACATTAGCCGGGATAATCCTGGATAAGATTTTTGTTTCAAAGAATTCCATATACAATTGCTTAAACTGGGACAGGGGATTGCCCATCGCCATACCAAATGTTTGTTTGAAAATTTTCCATTAAAACTAAAATAATTGTCTTTTATACACAATTTAATAAGTTCCAATACTTTATTGGTCTGCAAGCTCAAATTATATTTAGGCAGTTCCTCACGTAGAAATTCTAACAGATCATCAACAGGACCTTTAGTGAATAAAGAGGTCACATCGAAACTTATAAGTTTAAAATCAAAATTTAAATTCAGTGTGGATAGCTTATTAACTAAGTCCACATTGTTTGTCAAGTGTGAGTTGGAAATAGTACCAACTATAGGGGACAAAACTTTGACTAACCACTTAGAGAGTTTATAAGCCGCCGAACCAATTGAACTAATAATCGGCCTTGCCGGATTATATGGCTTACGAGTTTTTATAAGACCATACATGTAAGGAAGAGAGGGGATCGACTTGTTAGCCTAGATATCAACTCTTTATCGCCTTTACACACGGTTTTAAGAGTTTTGTTAAAATGTGCAATCACTTTTTCAGTAGGATCTCTGTTAACCAATAGATAAGTATCCCTGTCTTCCAAGAGTAACTCCATTTTTCGGACATAGTCATCTTTATTCATAATAACTACTGCATTTGACTTATCAGCCTTGGTAATATGTAATGAACTATCTTTTTTGAGATTTTTGAACGCATGAACAAATCGACTTGGACAATTAGGAACAGAATTGTTAAGTAAAACGCCATACATCATACCTTTGCACACATTAATATCTTCAACTGAGACATTGCTATACTTTTCAAGATTGCTGAAACCTTTGGCAATATCTACATAATTGACTGTTCCGTTAGATGTGGCAAAGCTCAGGCCATATCCTAATGCAGTAATCGTGTCATTATCAAGCTGTCTATCCGAGAGGTTTATAACAAAATCCCGGTTGGAGTGTTTATTCCTCTCTCCTTATATTCCTTATAATAATTTTATTATTATTTATTTGGAGTGTTTTAGACTCGGATAGACAGCTTGATAATGACACGATTACTGCATTAGGATATGGCCTGAGCTTTGCCACATCTAACGGAACAGTCAATTATGTAGATATTGCCAAAGGTTTCAGCAATCTTGAAAGTATAGCAATGTCTCAGTTGAAGATATTAATGTGTGCAAAGGTATGATGTATGGCGTTTTACTTAACAATTCTGTTCCTAATTGTCCAAGTCGATTTGTTCATGCGTTCAAAAATCTCAAAAAAGATAGTTCATTACATATTACCAAGGCTGATAAGTCAAATGCAGTAGTTATTATGAATAAAGATGACTATGTCCGAAAAATGGAGTTACTCTTGGAAGACAGGGATACTTATCTATTGGTTAACAGAGATCCTACTGAAAAAGTGATTGCACATTTTAACAAAACTCTTAAAACCGTGTGTAAAGGCGATAAAGAGTTGATATCTAGGCTAACAAGTCGATCCCCCTCTCTTCCTTACATGTATGGTCTTATAAAAACTCATAAGCCATATAATCCGGCAAGGCCGATTATTAGTTCAATTGGTTCGGCGGCTTATAAACTCTCTAAGTGGTTAGTCAAAGTTTTGTCCCCTATAGTTGGTACTATTTCCAACTCACACTTGACAAACAATGTGGACTTAGTTAATAAGCTATCCACACTGAATTTAAATTTTGATTTTAAACTTATAAGTTTCGATGTGACCTCTTTATTCACTAAAGTTCCTGTTGATGATCTGTTAGAATTTCTACGTGAGGAACTGCCTAAATATAATTTGAGCTTGCAGACCAATAAAGTATTGGAACTTATTAAATTGTGTATAAAAGACAATTATTTTAGTTTTAATGGAAAATTTTTCAAACAAACATTTGGTATGGCGATGGGCAATCCCCTGTCCCCAGTTTTAAGCAATTTGTATATGGAATTCTTTGAAACAAAAATCTTATCCAGGATTATCCCGGCTAATGTGGTTTGGTATAGGTATGTTGATGATATTTTGTGCTTATGGCCGTGTGACAAAGACCAGATAGTTTTTCTTAATGAACTCAATTCTTTGGTACCTTCAATAAAATTCACTTGTGAGACTGAGGAGAATGGTACTCTTCCGTTTTTGGACATTATGATTCATAGAGTCACTAGAAAGTTCAAATTTAATGTGTATAGGAAACCTACCAACGTGGGGTCGTATGTTCATTTTTATTCGAATCATCATAGTAAAGTTAAACAGGCAGTATTTTCAGGAATGTTTCTACGAGCTTTGAGGGTTTGCAGCCCTGAGTTTTTTGATGAAGAGATTGCTAAAATATATGAAATTGGGAAGAGTTTACAATATCCTAAGAGGTTTTTGGATTTCTCGTTTGTACAAGCCAAGCGTACGTTTTATAATCACGTCCCTAAAGCGAAACCAAAAATTATTAACTCATTGGTGGTACCTTATGCGAGTGGACTTGAAAAATTGTCTCTGATTTTTAAGAAACTTAATATAAATTTGGTGTTCACTAATAGTACGATCAAATCCAATTTAATAAAAAACTCCCCTGATACAGCAGGTTGTGTGTATTCGATTCCCTGCAATGATTGTGATTCTGTGTACCTTGGACAAACAGGAAAGTCCTTACAATTGCGGTTGTCACAACATGCTTATAGTATTAGAACTGCCCAAACGTCTAATGCATTGTATCTACATACGAGTTTATGCGATCACAATATTAACTGGAATGGGGCAAAAAGCATTACCAATTGTGGGGATTTCGTGGAACGGAATTTGATTGAGTCTGCTCTAATCAGTCAGTGTCCAAATCTTCTTAATGTTAGTACTGGAATGTACAAACTTGATCCATTTTTAAGTTATAATATTGCACAACAGTTTAAGAAACAACTCTGATAGAGAGGCTTACAATGTCTCATTATAATTGTATATTCATATATTGTGTGTTCATGAGGCTTTTCTTTAATCTTTCATCCTTATTCTCTGACCGCTTAATCCTCTTTGACCATTCTAAGCTAAGCTATACCTGTTTTGGTTAATTACACCTGACCAACCCTTGGGATGGGGTGGTCAGGTGTCGGCCTATATATCTTCCCCCCTTCTCCCTTCTCCTTAGTCAGTCTGGTGTTGACAAAGGCTTTAACAAAGCCGAAACGTTCACCTCATTTCATATTTCTCTGTGGATTTTCCGCATAAAATGATCAGTGTTTTGTGATCGTCAATTGCATATATATATATATATATAATATATATATATATATATATATATATATATATATATATATATATATATATATATATATATATATATATATATATATATATATATATATATATATATATATATATATATATATATATATATATATATATATATATATATATATATATATATGTCGTACCTAGTAGCCAGAACGCACTTCTCAGCCTACTATGCAAGGCCCGATTTGCCTAATAAGCCAAGTTTTCATGAAATAATTGTTTTTCGACTACCTAACCTACCTAACCTGCCCTAACCAAACTTTTTCGGCTACCTAACCTAACCTATAAAGATAGCTTAGGTTAGGTTAGGTAGGGTTGGTTAGATTCGGTCATATATCTACGTTAATTTTAACTCCAATAAAAAAAATTACCTCATACATAATGAAATGGGTAGCTTTATCATTTCATAAGAAAAAAATTAGAGAAAATATATTAATTCAGGAAAACTTGGCTTATTAGGCAAATCGGGCATTGCATAGCAGGCCTAGTACGTCGTTCTGGCTACTAGGTACAACATACATATATATATATATATATATATATATATATATATATATATATATATATATAGTTAACTCTATACGGTAAGACGCTTCAAACCGCTGATTAATGGCATTCCTGCAAGGTGTGACAGACATAGAGAGAACAGGTAGTCTATGTTAGTCGGCTGTTCTAGTGCCTGTGACCGTTCAACACGCTAAACACAGGATATGTGGCCCTAAAATAAAGCTGCAACGAAGTTTTCCAAGTTATAGATAACATTCTATAAATTACAAGTCACGTGGACAGCGTTTCTTCCATTGACAGGTCTCGCGGGGGAAGCGAAATTTCTGCTTCACTTAGGTCCCGGGCTTTTGTTTATTGTTAAACAGCGACAATGTTTTCCCAGTACGTGATGGTCAAGGGATATTGGAATATATTCGGATCGTTGAGCAGGGAGGGAGGGTAGAATTGTGAGAGAAAGAGAGGAGGGAAAATTTATTGGAAGTTGGGTGAAAGACATAAAAAGAAAGAGAGAGGGAGAGAGAGAGAGAGAGAGAGAGAGAGAGAGAGAGAGAGAGAGAGAGAGAGAGAGAGAGAGAGAGAGAGAGAGAGAGAGAGAGAGAGAGAGAGAGAGAGAGAGAGAGAGAGAGAGAGAGAGAGAGAGAGAGAGAGAGAGAGAGAGAGAGAGAGAGAGAGAGAGAGAGAGAGAGAGAGAGAGAGAGAGGAGAGGAGAGAGGGAGAAAGAGAGAGAGAGCACGGAAATAATAAAAGGAAATACGAGAGGGGAGACTAAAGCAAAGGGGAGACATAAAGTGGTGATGGAGGTGAGTGAGTGAGCGAGCGAGTGAGTGAGTGAGTGAGTGAGTGAGTGAGTGAGTGAGTGAGTGAGTGAGTGAGTGAGTGCGTGAGTGAGTGAGTGAGTGAGTGAGTGAGTGAAAGGGTAAGATAAACCACACTATATTGCTGAAATAATATTGAATTTGAAGTTTTCTCTAGAGGAACGAAGATGATATACAGGCCAGCAACCACAAACGAAAATCTAGGAAAAATCGGTTTGTACTAATGTATCAAGAGCCAAAATGATGGACAAAAACCATTAACATTTGCAATTATAAATGTTAGACTTTTTTGGGGGGATGGAATGGGGGGGGGGGGGTACAGAATGAAAGAGAAAACCAGGCATCTTAGAGGAGTGTTGTATCCCGGCCCTCACAGGGCCCAGCTGGCGGGTAATGACTGTACCTCATGTGATGTGGACGGTGTTCCTCACTGTGGCGTATCACCAGCCACCTAGTTCATACACGGCTGGTTGTATACACGCAAACATGCACGCACGCACACACTAGCGCGTGCACACGCATGCATTCCATGGCTGCATTTCTTGAGTGTGTACTCACCTTGTTGTGATTATGGGGGGTTGTGTTTGAGCTCTTTGGTCTCGCTTCTCAACTGTTAATCAACTGGTGTGCAGATTCCTGAGCCTACTGGGCTCTATCATATCTACATTTGAAACTGTGTATGGAGTCAGCCTTCACCACATCACTGCATAATGCATTCCATCTGTTAACTACTCTGACACTGAAAAAGTTCTTTCTAACGTCTCTGTGGCTCATCAGCGGGACTCAACTTTCACTTGGTTAATTAGGCAATTAGCAATCGTGTTAAATAATCTGTCTATATCAACACCGTCCATTCCTCTGAGAATTTTGTACGTGGTGAGTATGTCTCCCCCAAACTCTTCTATTTTCCAATTTTTTGAGGTTCAGTTCCAGTAATCTTTCCTC
>NW_025569587.1:0-12055 GCF_020424385.1 Procambarus clarkii | reverse complement strand
AATACCCATTGTTTCGTGTTCTGTCTTGTGTTGATGAATTTAATACCCTATTAATACCACCTCACCCCATCCACCTCACTCAAATGTAGATATAAACAAATCGGAGATGTGTAAGTTCTACTCAGTTGTGTATGTGTAAACTAAAGTCTTTGAAAATGTAATAAGTTTTACGAAACGCGCTCAAGTGTCGCGTCAGACTAGAAATAAAAATGAATTTTGGAGAATTGATTTTTGAATTACCACCAGCAGTGAAAAGAAATGTACGAAAGATTGAGAAAATTCGTGTTAGAATTATTAATCTTACTTTTTCGGTCATATTTAATAATAATAATATATATATATATATATATATATATATATATATATATATATATATATATATATATATAATATATATATATATATATATATATTACATAAAATATACATTTTATATTTATACACAGGGTAAAATCGCAAGACATGAAGAAGTCAACGACATCATCAAGAGGAGCCTCGCCACAGCCCGCTGCCCGGCACAAAGAGAACCACACTTATCCAGACCTAACGACCCTCAGAAGCGCCCTGATGGGGTCACCTTGCTACCTTGGAAGGATGGTAAGCAAGTGGTATGGGACTACACGTGCGCTGCCACACTGGCCAGTACCTACCTCCACTACAGCACACGTGAAAGCGGTGGTGCTGCTTCTTTCAGGGAATCGCAGAAAATTATTAAATACAGAGGTCTAGCACACTGCTACAGCTTTGTTCCGATCGGCTCGGAGACCCTCGGTTCGTGGGGAAAATGTGCATTGAAGTTCCTGAAGGAATTGGGGGACAAATTGATCAGCGCTACAAACGACCAGAGAGCAAAAAGTTTCTTGTTCCAGCGCCTCAGTGTTGCGATTCAGAGAGGAAATGCCTGTTGCGTCTTGGGCACTAGTCCAACTTCAGAGGAATTCGAAGAAGTGTTTGACTTGCAACAATGATCGAACCCGTCTGTGACATTCATCAATGTTTCCCATTGTTGTGTTTTTCAAGAGATCCATAACCTTTAAGCACCTTTTTGCATTATTATTTTTGTATCAACCCATGTATATCTTGTAACCATCAAATGCATAATAAAGCACAAAAAAATAAAAAAGGAAGGGGGTGGTAGGAGAAAAGCACACAGAAACTGTATTGGAGGGGATCTAAACATTCCCTCTAATGCGTTATGCGTGGTTTCCTCCGAGGCTATGGGTCCCCCTTCTTCCAGCTAGAGGTGGTACTCTTACTTTAAAAAAAAAAAAAAAATATATATATATATATATATATATATATATATATATATATATATATATATTAGTATATTTTGGTAGCAGTCTTTCCTGTAGACATATTTTATTAAATATGACCGAAAAAGTAAGATTAATAATTCTAACACGAATTTTCTCAATCTTTCGTACATTATGCTTCACTGTTGGAGGTAAATAAAAAATCACTTCTCCAAAATTCATTTTTATTTCTAGTCTGACGCGACACGGGCGCGTTTCGTAAAACTTATTACATTTTCAAAGACTTCACAAATACACAACTGATTAGAACTTGCGTTTCCCTGATTTTATATCTACATTTGAGTGAGGTGGGAAGGGTGATGTGGCATTACATTTGAGTAAGGTGGGAAGGATGATGTGGCATTAGAGGATATTAATAGGGTATTAAAAGTATCAACACAAGACAGAACACGAAACAATGGATATTGAATAGAAGTGTTTGTAGAAAGCCTATTGGTCCATATTTCTTGATGCTTCTATATTGGAGCGGAGTCTTGAGGTGGGTAGAATATAGTTGTGCAATAATTGGCTGTTGATTGCTGGTGTTGACTTCTTGATGTGTAGTGCCTCGCAAACGTCGAGCCGCCTGCTATCGCTGTATCTATCGATGATTTCTGTGTTGTTTACTAGGATTTCTCTGGCGATGGTTTGGTTATGGGAAGAGATTATATGTTCCTTAATGGAGCCCTGTTGTTTATGCATCGTTAAACGCCTAGAAAGAGATGTTGTTGTCTTGCCTATATACTGGGTTTTTTGGAGCTTACAGTCCCCAAGTGGGCATTTGAAGGCATAGACGACGTTAGTCTCTTTTAAAGCGTTCTGTTTCGTGTCTGGAGAGTTTCTCATGAGTAGGCTGGCCGTTTTTCTGGTTTTATAGTAAATCGTCAGTTGTATCCTCTGATTTTTGTTAGAATTATTAATCTTACTTTTTCGGTCATATTTAATAAAATATATATATATATATATATATATATATATATATATATATATATATATATATTATATATATATATATATATATATATATATATATATATATATATATATATATATATGTGTGTATATCACGAAAATAAACACGTGATTAAGAATGTGACAATGTCAGACTACGAAGGAAAAAATGAAACAGGAAATTTCCTTAAGTACTTTCGTATATTAAATACATCTTCAGAAGGTCATTTTACAGATCGAGTGATGGGTATAAATAGGCAGGAGAGAGTGGTGAAGTAAGGTGAGGTACAATACTTGGACAACGCAGAAGGCCCATTGGCCCATCAGATGCACCCAATTGGCCCATCCGATGTAGCCCAATGGCCCATCTGATACAGCAGACATACAAGCATAATACATAGGTAATTATAACATAAAGAGGTAAATATATACAATAAATTAGTGAGACAAATGTTTTTCAATGATTCTACTTAAATCGCCCTTTAAATATATATATATATATATATATATATATATATATATATATATATATATATATATATATATATATATTAAATTACCATTTTATGGCACTATTAGCTTTTCTGTAAGAAGTCGTTTGAGGAGACTGTTGCAGCAGTGTTATCCTTAAGTAGACTTTAGATTTATTTTTGTCAACACAAATACCATAGGCTCTTATTTTAAATTTAAAGATAATGTGCCTACCCCCTTGTGCTCAAATATCGTATATATGTATAATTGTTCCAGCTGTAATGCTGGATATATCGGGAGTTCCATTCGGAACTTTAAGATTAGGATACTTGAGCACCGGGGATTATCTTTTAGGACTGGATTACCATTGTCTAAACCAGCATTTTCGGAGATTAGAAACCATTGTTATGAGTTTGATCATTCTCTGCTGGAATCTGATTTTAAAATTCTGGACACTTGTATGAATGGCCAGTCAGATTTGAGAGTAATGGAATCCTTATATATAAAGGAGCTGCGGCCTCTGTTGAATAGCAACCTTTCAGCTGTTCAATTGTACACTGTATAGTGCACAGTAGGCCCTGTAATTTGATTTATAGTTCATTTTGGTAGTTTAATTTTATTATAATTTTGTTTAGTTTATCATGTCTTTGCCCTTTCTTACTTATTTCAAGTCTTGACATTGTACATTAATATAATCTTTTATTTAGGATATATAATACATTTTTTGGTATTTAATTTTATTTAATATTTGAGTTTTTTATAAGATTTTGGTTAGTACTTTATAATTGTCGTTTATTCTGTTTGTATTTTACATACATTTTTTGTAGATTTGTAGTCATTATATAAATATTTGTTATAGTGTTTAGTATCTATGTGTTAGGTATAAAGAACCACAGTGATCCAACAGCATGGATTCAACAACAGCCAGAGATGCAGAGCGCTAGTAGCACCTGTTGCTAACTTGCAAGGTCAGGGCCGCTTGGTCGGCCCAGACGAGCATACTCTCGTGGTAACCCTACCTGGGGCCACATTCTTATCGTGGTAACCCTATCTGGAGCCACAGCCATCTTCCATCCAAGGCAACACCCAGGCAAACTGGCACACACTTCTTTTCAGGCAACGACGGCTCTTCCTCTCGACGTGTTCACGGTTTAGATTACAGCTTTATCAGTGATATAGTATGCAAAGATACATTACCCTAGTGAGCCAACCCGTACTGCCACCCTGAATAAAACCAGGGACAGCTGGATGGCCTAACTTACGTAATGTGTATTGCCGTGTATAGCACTCTTTCTCTCCTCTGCTAAACATTTCTTCCTCTTCAGGCCGGGACCTACCCCCTGTGCGGTGAAAGTGCAGTTGGGTATTCGTCCTTTCCTCCCAGGTGGGGCCACAGCACGTGCTTGCGCCCTGTGTCTCCCTGCCTGGCTTGTTTGCTATGCCGATCCGCTGCTAGAACCTCGTGATAGTGCGAGTCAACTAGCAGTGGGGGTTGCCCTTGAGTAATACCTTCAGGACTCACGAATACTTCGTATTTGTGCCGAACCGGGTTCAATTAGCCTGATAGGAACCTGGAATTACGCCTCTGACAACCGAGCTCCAACCCACAGCTCACGAGCCTAAGATCCACAGCTCCACGGAGATCACAGCTACCCAGCTGAGTCAACCCACCACCACCTCCTCCACCAGACCACTACCTCACCTAAAATGCACTGCCTTCGCCTCCTCTATGCTCTTGATCCTCCCCTTGACCCTGACGGAATAGGACAGAAAATCTACATGATCACCCAGACTCCTTACACCTCCATCACCCCCATTGACAAAGGAATAAAGCTCTTTCTACCCTCTGAATCTGACCTCTATGCTTGCCTCACCCCCAAAGCCCGAACAGGAATACAGACACTTGGACTCACCCCTGCACTGACACTGGAACAGAAACATAATTGCACTGCTGTTGCCTTCAACGTAGACACCACCCTCCTCTCCACGATTACAACTTTAGACAAACAACGTACTGCCGACATCGGAAAAGCCAACAACATCATCATAGAAGATCTCTTCCACCCACCAAACACAAAGATCCTCAGAATCCGATGCTCCTCCCCCACTGAAGCTGAATCCCTCCTCACACATGGCTTTAAAGCAGACCACATTTCCATCCCACATTATAACCTCAAGATGAGCACATACCAATCCATTACACAATGCTTCAAGTGCTATGGATTCAACCATACCACCAGGCAATGCAAGGAAAAGGAACAAGCCTGCTCCTTATGCGACAACAAAGGACATTTCTGGAAAGATTGCACAGAAGGTTCACGATGCTGTATAAACTGTGGTGAAAACCATCCTGCCACCCACCACAATTGCAAAATCAGGGTGCAACTCATCAAGGCAATGAAGAATAAGACCCCAAACACACTACCTCAATATCAGGCCCAGACAGCACGCCAGCTCTACCCCCAAAACATCACTAACCAGCTTCACCGCCCCAACACACTTCCCCAAAATGCTCAAACAATACCCACCAACCCTCAAGGAAGAGGTGCCCTGCTCCCCACCCCCCCAGGTTTCCCAACTCTCCAAACCCACACCACCAGTGGACACCATGTCGCAAACCACCATACTCAGGCCCCCCCTCACCCACCAACAGACGACACCCCGAGAATAGTGGCAGCTATCCTAATAGCACAGATATCAGCACAAGGAGACACGAGGAAGGCAATTTCCAACATTCAACAAATCCTACTAGCAAACAACCTCCCTCCCATAGTCATCCTTCCCAGCTTGGCGTCACAACCAGTACAACCCCTAACACCTCCCCCCATCACCCCACAAGCACTTACACCACCACCACCA
Organism: Procambarus clarkii; assembly: GCF_020424385.1. Classification (NCBI taxonomy): domain Eukaryota; kingdom Metazoa; phylum Arthropoda; class Malacostraca; order Decapoda; family Cambaridae; genus Procambarus; species Procambarus clarkii. Next base: position 6,479 of record NW_025569587.1, on the reverse strand, counting down.
CCCCCACCCCCACCACCCCGACCCCTTATTACTCCCCAGACACCAAACCCAGTATCACCCCCACCCCCTATCACACTCCAGGCATCAAACCCAGTACCACCCCCACACCTCATCACCTCCCAGACAAAAAACCCAGCATCACCCCCACCCTCTTCCCCACCCCCCAGGCATCAAACCCAGTACCACCCCTCACCACCTCCCAGACAACAAACCCAACACCACCCCCTCCCCCCATCACCCCCCAAACACCAAACCCAGAACCATCTACACCCTCCCCTGACACCCAGGCCTCTAACTGCTTCTCACAGACCATGCTCCCCATGACAGCTACCCCTCTTCAGTCAAAAAGATCAAGCTCACCAAAACACAAAACAACTCTTCAAGTGAAAAGAACAAACTCACCAAAACAAAACAAAAAATTTCTGCATGCAAGACGAACAACCCCAATACACAAGAAAACCGACCCAGCACTAAGAAGGACATCAGATACCAAGAAACATGTAACCTCCCTCACCTTAGCCCACACACCCAACACGTCAACTCACCTCACGCCCAACACGCTAGGCAACCTCACGCCCCTAACCCAATACCACACAGGTACAAAACCCAAAATCCCACAAAATCAGTCCCAAAACGTGTCTTTCTCAGCCAAGAGGACTGACACCTCCCCAGACCACTCCCTCACCCCTACACCAAAACTTCCTAAATTCATACCAGAAACCATGCAAAACGGACGTCATACATATCTCCTACCCAAATCTATAATTACCAAATCTATCTACACAACGAATCAATCCACAAAGGAGAACCTCTCCGGTTCAAACGCCACAAACACTCCCCCATCAAGTCAGTAAATATGAAAATCACACAATTTAACGCTAGAGCATATTACAACATCAGACACCTAATTGCTAACTTTGTGGAGAATGAAAGACCGGATGTGCTGCTACTGAACAGCACATACGTGACGAACTCTCACAAAATTAGACATTTTGGCTTCACAACCTACCAATCTCCAGATGAAGCACACGAAGGGGTTGCTATTCTGGTAAAGAACACCTATAAACATGACCTCCTCACTAACAACTGGCAGCACAAACACTTCCTAGCAGTCCGCATTCACACTCAATACTGGCAGATGATCATTGGTACCACATACATTCGTCCAAACTTAGGTCTCCCCCTCCAGGACCTAAACACTCTCTTCAACCACACACACATACCAGTCTTCCTCCTAGCAGACCTAAATGCAAAACACCAAACATTCAACCATCGCCAACACAACATGCACGGTCAACAACTACACCAACTCCACCAAAACAAACACCTCACCTTCCTTGGCCCTGACTTCCAAACAACCTACGCACACAATGGAACTGGGAGACCAGATCTAATCCTCACCAACAGAGCAGGCACCCACCTACAACACTACATCACACCCGGACCCCTCACTGGCTCAGATCACATACCCATATCACTCACACTCTCCAGCAACCCCATACTCATCCCAGCCACCCCACAATATGACTATCAAAATGCAGACTGGGAAGCCTTCAAACAACACCTAACTGCCAGCACACAGCCCTACAACTTCCAAGACAAACCACACACAGACATAGATTCCCAAATCCTCACCATCCAGAATAACATCATACAAGCAGCTGATGCTACCATTCCAAAAACTACCCACAAAACCAGATACTCATTTTTTCCTTCGATCAGAACAAAAAGGCTACTCTCCTGCTATCACAACAGATTCACCCACAACCTTCACAGATACAATCAAGTAAACACAGACCTCACTATACTCAAAAACCACATACTCAACAGCCTTGACCAAGACCATGCTAACCACTGGGAGAAACTCATACATAAAGCTGAAATACAAAGAAAAACAACTCCACAACAATTTTGGAACTTCATAAAGAGGATCAGAGGAAACTCCTCCTCTTCTGCCTTTACATACATCACTCACAACAATCAAAACTACACCGATCCCTCAGAAGTAGTAGGCATATTCAAACAACACTGGCAGGACATCTTCAATCCCCACCCCCCACAGCCAACAGCAATACAAAACATGAACAGAGTAGAAACATGGATTCGACACAACTCTCATGCCATCACACACTACCCTACCATTGACCTCACGACACTAGACGACTTAGAAAGTGACCTCACAGAATCAATACTACCTGAAGAAGTTAAACTCATGCTCAAGAACACCAGACGTAAAGCCCCAGGAGCCTCTGGCATTGGCCAAGCTCTCCTCAAGCAACTTCCAGACACCCTAATCTTTGCACTCACAGACGTCTACAACGCCTCACAAGCATCAGGATATTTCCCAAGCCCATTCAAAGAAGCCACAGCAATCCTCATTCCAAAACCCCAAAAATCCCCGACAGACCCCAAGAACTACAGACCGATCAGCCTACTAGAGACATTAGGGAAAGTATACGAAAAACTCATTAATCATAAACTCAGGAATCACCTAGAACACAAAAACATATTGACAGACAAACAATTTGGCTTCAGACAACACCGCTCAACACAAGACGCACTGAACATAATAACAAACTACCTCTCCATAAATAAACACCAGAGGGCCAAGACGGCCCTCATTGCAAAGGACGTCGAAAAAGCTTTTTGACACTGTATGGCACGACGGCCTACGTTACAAACTCTGCACTCTATTTCAACTATCTGACAACATGCAGAGGCTACTTTGCAGCTTTCTAACAAATAGAATGATGCAAATCAAGTTCCTCAGCAAGCTGTCAGGTTATTTCAACCTAAATGCAGGTGTCCCCCAGGGCTCAGTTCTTTCACCAACCTTATACATACTCTATATAAACGACATCCCCGACCCAATATACTGGACATCAATGACCCTTTGCTACGTTGACGACGTAACCCAACTGATCTCAGACTATACGATTAACGCACTCACACGGAAAGCACAACAAGAAATAGACAAAGTGACCCTCTGGGAACACGACTGGCGAATAAAAACAAACCCCAACAAGTCTAAAATTACATACTTTTTCTACAACAAACGACGTAACCCTGACCCAGTAAAACTCTACTCTCAATCACCAGATGCAACCCTGATCCCAAGAGTCAACAAAACCACAGTACTTGGACTCAGATTAGACTTTAACCTTCGCTTTCACACACACATAACACCCAAGAAAGCTATAGCCTCAAACGCTCTATCAAAACTCTACCCACTCAAACATGCCTCCCAAGCCACCAAGCTCTATCTATACAAAACACTTATTCTCCCACTCCTAACATATGCACCGATCCCACTCACACTTGCAGCACCAACAAATAGGAAGAAACTCCAGCGTACCCAGAACAGGGCTCTGAGATGGGTGTTCGATACCCATTGGCAGGACTTCACCACCAGTGAGGCCCTGCATGAGTGGGCGAACATCCCACCTCTGAACATAACCTGGGATACTATGGGGAAGAAACAGATTGACAGAATTCTCACCTATCATGACAACTACGACACGTTCCTCAGAAACGTCCTAAGCAGACCCAGACATACGCACAACCTCTTTAACCTGATCGACGATCCACCTCCTGCTCCGTCCTTTACATAACCCCTCTCCTATAATACCACTACTCAAATCACCAAACTTCCAACTATAGCCTCCTAACTCTTCTCCCCCCCTCTTTAGGGGGGGACCAACTAGCTCCCGTTTTCTGGTGCCTTGGGTGGGGCACGATGCTGATTAACAGATCAAAGACCACATCTGGTGTGAGCCTCCAGGGCACACCCAGCTGAGGGCTGCTGTCTCCGTGGGTGCTCAGAAAGACGAAATGTTGTCACAGAGATCCGATTCCTTGCCTTCACTGCCTAGTCTGGTCATAACGATTTCAATGCCATGCAGCTGGGTCTAGCCCTGGCACTTTACCTCATACTGAAAACCCTTCCTCTCACCCCCACTAATTCTTCCCCTATCCCCACTTCCACGCTCACCCATTAGGGTATCTTGACCTATATTTAATTCATTCATTCATGCAGCAGACATTCGTCATCATTGATTCATTGATTGATTCATCAATCAAGCAGGAGAGGAAGCTTGCACCTAGCACTGCCGGGTGGGTAAATATTGAGCAGCAACGTGAGCGCTTCCCTCCTGATTTCTAGCGTGATGCCTGCATAGGCATCATGCTTTTCAGAGTGAAGGTGCGGTTCCGAGGAACCGACACCACTTTTAACAAGGCCGAGATCATGGACCTATTGACCTCGACCTCTGGGGTAGCACCCATCGACGTCGTTATGGACGTTAAGGGACCCCAAATTCTCTTCAGTAGTGCAGCTGCACTAGAAGCCCTTTTCACCACAACATCGACCACTGCACTCGAGGCAAAGGGGCTAACACTCCTGCCTCCCCTCCAGTTCCAGGCTGTAAGAACAATATTCATCCACAGAGTGAGTGCCATCATCGCTGAACAGCCCATCACTGAGATTGTGAAGAGCATAAACGCTCTGAACCGGTCTCTCACAGCCATCTCGGCCCATCTCATCCAGCAGGGTGAAAGCGGGAGGCCAACCCTCAAGGTCACCCTCAAGACTCCAGCAGAGGCTACTCTCGCGGCCGACAACGGACTCAGATGCTGTGGAGTGGCCTGCACACCCCACCAGATCACCAGGCAGCGTTACTTCCGCCTTCGTCAATGTTTTAGGTGTTATCAATACACCCACTACGCCCAGAAGTGCCCAAACAGGCTGCAGAAATGCAGCATTTGTACCGGGGAACACCATCACAGGACCTGCACATCAAGCGTTGTCTACTTTGCAACGGTGAACACACAGCCGTCTCTCAAGACTGCCCCTCCAGGCAGGAAGAAATAACGAAAATGATCGACGCCAGACCTCGCAATCCTACTCCAAGAGTAAAATCTTTCAACATTCAAGCAGAAGCCTTCCCAGCACTCCCGACAAGTGGCGCCGCGAGCGGCGCACAACTAAACTACTGGACCAGCAGCTCCCGCGCCAGCCACTCAAGGTCACAGACAACACCTCTCAACCCAGCCAGCCAGCCGTCCTCACTCACGCCGCCAGCAGCCACCCCTGATAGCACTGTTGCAGCCCTGATACACTTCGCAACGGCGCTCTCAGGTGGAGATCTCAGACTACGATATGAAATACTCAAGGAACTATACAAGGAGAACAACCTACCACCGTTTGTGATACCAGAGGCCATGTTCACCTGCTCTACTACAACAGAGGCCAACCCTACACCAGCCACTCCTGCAAACCCGACTACGGCAAACGACAGCACTCCGACGGCTTCTCAACCGATCTCAACATCTGCTGAACCATCAACTGTCATCGCACCTGAACCCAAAGTGACTACCAGCATAGCAGCCCCGAAATTGTTCAACCCATACACTACTGTCGCGAGTTTTGTCGAAGAAAACACCGACCCGAGAATGCAAGAATTCCATGTACCACTGCGGGACCCAATATATGAACACGAGGACGGCGACGGCTTCGAATTGTCAGAATACGACCAAGAATCGATCTACCCAGTAAGCCTAGAAGGTCTGCAATCCCCACGCAGATTCCTGATTCACGACCCCAAGGACACAGAAGAACCATTATCAATCCTGGACGTGGAAGCAGGAACAATAACGAAGAAACACAGAAACGGCGAGGAAACTGTTACCAGGGTAGTAACTCACATGAAAACCCTGATGTACAACAGCGAATGGCGAGCAGCAAAAGAAGAACTGAACGAATATAAAGTAGCGACAAGACCCACACCTTCACCAAGCACGCAAACAGACCAAACTCCACGCAAGAGAACAAGGAAAAGTAACAAGCCTAGCTTCAGCACCAGACTCGCCCGAAGGTAGCTGCCTTCACCCCCCCCCCCCCTCTTTAGGGGTATAGGGACCTAATTTTGCTCGTTTTGAGGTGGTGGAACCCCTGCAAGCTTCGGAGCGGACCAACGTGCAAGACAGAAGACGGAAGACTCCAGCTTCAAAGAAGAAAGAAGACTCCAGCTTCAAAGAAGAAAGAAGACTTCAACTCCTAAGAAGAAAGAAGACTCCACACATCATGAGGAAAGAAGACCTCACACCGCCGCCCCTCCCTCGGGACCCTGCCCGCCAAGCCTTAACCGACCAGGTGTTCAAGTAGCCTCATAATTCAGCCGCGCAGCTGGGTCTAGCCCTGGCTCTATCTCTACAACTCCGACGCTTCCTCTCACCCAAGCTATTCTTCACTTATACCCACTTCAAAGCTCACCCGAAGGGTATCTTCTCCTATATTTAATTCGATTCGATTCAGCAGACAGCACGCCAGCTCTATCCCCAAAACCTCACTAACCAGCTTCACCACTCCAACACACTTCCCCAAAATGCTCAAACAATACCCATCAACCCTCAAGGTAGAGGTGCCCTGCTCCCCACCCCCCCAGGTTTCCCACCTCTCGAAACCCACACCACCAGCGGAC
>NW_025569586.1:0-80982 GCF_020424385.1 Procambarus clarkii | reverse complement strand
ATGGTTTGAGGTACTTTGAGCTCTGTAATTACTTCTTACACTCAGGAATATTGGAAGATATTCTTGTGCTGCACCCAGATTTTGCCAGTGGGGGCTAATAGATCAGCCTTACATATTTTGTTCTCTCCTGATTCCATGTATAACTGGCTGTCCTGTGAGGTGGGGATGTTGAATGAGCTTGTAGCTGGTTTTTAATCTACACTGTGTGGTCCTTCATACAGAATAGGGACGCAGCACATTGCTGTGTATACCTATTCATGTTAAGAAAAAAATCATGTTAGAAATACTTACCTCTTGAGAAAATCATGAAATTGTTGTTTAGTCAGAGTTGATTTGTTTTTTGTATTGAGGCTGTATTTTCTCCCTTGATTCCATGTATGCCTAACCATCCTGTGAGATGGGAGTAATAGATGAACTTATAGCTAGTTTTTTTTATCTACACTGTGTAATCTTCCATATAGAATAGGATAGCAGCACATTCCTATGTATACCTAAGCTTCTTAATATAAAAAAAATCAGTAATAAAGTTTTTATTATTACCAGTATTATACTTATTAAATCATAGTAACCATGGATCATTAAGATCTCATGTTGATAAGTAATAGTCATATTTCTTTTGAATCATTCATTGAATTGAGCATTATGTCTCAATTTTTCACTTCTTTGGAAATACTATTCAGTACAAAAATATAGGTAAAAATATAGTATATATATATATATATATATATATATATATATATATATATATATATATATATATATATATATATATATATATATATATATATATATATATATATATATGTCGTACCTAGTAGCCAGAACTCACTTCTCAGCCTACTATTCAAGGCCCGATTTGCCTAATAAGCAAAGTTTTCCTGAATTAATATATTTACTATAATTTTTTTCTTATGAAATGATAAAGCAACCCTTTTCTCTATGTATGAGGTCAATTTTTTTTATTGGAGTTAAAATTAACGTAGATATATGACCGAACCTAACCAACCCTACCTAACCTAACCTAACCTATATTTATAGGTAAGGTTAGGTTAGGTAGCCAAAAAAAGCTAGGTTAGGTTAGGTAGGTTAGGTAGACGAAAAAACATTAATTCATGAAAACTTGGCTTATTAGGCAAATCGGGCCTTGAATAGTAGGCTGAGAAGTGAGTTCTGGCTATTAGGTACGACATATATATATATATATATATATATATATATATATATATATATATATATATATATATATATATATATATATATATATATATATATATATATATATATATATGTCGTACCTAGTAGCCAGAACGCACTTCTCAGCCTACTATGCAAGGCCCGATTTGCCTAATAAGCCAAGTTTTCTTGAATTAATATATTTTCTCTAATTTTTTTCTTATGAAATGATAAAGCTACCCATTTCATTATGTAAGAGGTCAATTTTTTTTTATTGAAGTTAAAATTAACGTAGATATATGACCAAACCTAACCAACCCTACCTAACCTAACCTAACCTATCTTTATAGGTTAGGTTACGTTAGGTAGCCGAAAAAGTTAGGTTAGGTTACGTTAGGTAGGTTAGGTAGTCGAAAAACAATTAATTCATGAAAACTTGGCTTATTAGGCAATTCGGCCCTGCATAGTAGGCTGAGAAGTGCGTTCTGGCTACTAGGTACGACATATATATATATATATATATATATATATATATATATATATATATATATATATATATATATATATATATATATATATATATATATATATATATATATATATATATCGTACCTAGTAGCCAGAACGCACTTCTCAGCCTACTATGCAAGGCCCGATTTGCCTAATAAGCCAAGTTTTCTTGAATTAATATATTTTTTCTAATTTTTTTCTTATGAAATGATAAAGCTACCCGTTTCATTATGTATGAGGTTAAATTTTTTTATTGGAGTTAAAATTAACGTAGATATATGACCGAACTTAACCAACCGTACCTAACCTAACCTAACCTATCTTTATAGGTTAGGTTAGGTTAGGTAGCCTAAAAAGTTAGGTTAGGTTAGGTTAGGTTAGGTAGGTTAGGTAGTCGAAAAACAATTAATTCATGAAAACTTGGCTTATTAGGCAAATTGGGCCTTGCATAGTAGTCTGAGAAGTGCGTTCTGGCTACTAGGTACGACATATATATATATATATATATATATATTATATATATATATATATATATATATATATATATATATATATATATATATATATATATATATATATATATATATATATATATAGTATATTTTGGTAGCAGTCTTTCCTGTAGACATATATTATTAAATATGACCGAAAAAGTAAGATTAATAATTCTAACACGAATTTTCTCAATCTTTCGTACATTACGCTTCACTGTTGGAGGTAAATCAAAAATCACTTCTCCAAAATTCATTTTTATTTCTAGTCTGACGCGACACGGGCGCGTTTCGTAAAACTTATTACATTTTCAAAGACTTCACAAATACACAACTGATTAGAACTTACATCTCTCTGATATTATATCTACATTTGAGTGAGGTGGGAAGGGTGATGTGGCATTAACACAAGACAGAACAGGAGGGGATATTAATAGGGTATTAAAAGTATCAACACAAGACAGAACAGAAACAATGGGTATTGAATAGAAGTGTTTGTAGAAAGCCTATTGGTCCATATTTCTTGATGCTTCTATATTGGAGCGGAGTCTTGAGGTGGGTAGAATATAGTTGTGCAATAATTGGCTGTTGATTGCTGGTGTTGACTTCTTGATGTGTAGTGCCTCGCAAACGTCAAGCCGCCTGCTATCGCTGTATCTATCGATGATTTCTGTGTTGTTTACTAGGATTTCTCTGGCGATGGTTTGGTTATGGGAAGAGAATATATATATATATATATATATTTATTAAATATGACCGAAAAAGTAAGATTAATAATTCTAACACGAATTTTCTCAATCTTTCGTACATTATGCTTCACTGTTGGAGGTAAATCAAAAATCACTTCTCCAAAATTCATTTTTATTTCTAGTCTGAAAATGTCTTTGAAAATGTAATAAGTTTTACGAAACGCGCCCGTGTCGCGTCAGACTAGAAATAAAAATGAATTTTGGAGAAGTGATTTTTGATTTACCTCCAACAGTAAAGCATAATGTACGAAAGATTGAGAAAATTCGTGTTAGAATTATTAATCTTACTTTTTCGGTCATATTTAATAAAATATGTCTACAGGAAAGACTGCTACCAAAATATATATATATATATATATATATATATATATATATATATATATATATATATATATATATATATATATATATATATATATATATATATATATATATATATATTATTAAATATGACCGATAAAGTAAGATTAATAATTCTAACACGAATTTTCTCAATCTTTCGTACATTTCTTTTCACTGTTGGAGGTAATTCAAAAATCAATTCTCCAAAATTCATTTTTATTTCTAGTCTGACGCGACACTTGAGCGCGTTTCGTAAAACTTATTACATTTTCAAAGACTTTAGTTAACACATACACAACTGAATAGAACTTACACATCTCCGATTTTGTTTATATCTACATTTGAGTGACGTGGATGGGGTGAGGTGGTATTTAATAAGGTATTAATTTCATCAACACAAGCCAGAACATGAAACAATGGGTATTGAATAGAAGTGATTGCAGAAAGCCTATTGGTCCATATTTCTTGATGCTTCTATATTGGAGCGGAGTCTTGAGGTGGGTAGAATATAGTTGTGCATTATTTGGCTGTTGATTGCTGGTGTTGACTTCTTGATGTGTAATGCCTCGCAAACGTCAAGCCGCCTGCTATCGCTGTATCTATCGATGATTTCTGTGTTGTTTACGAAGATTTCTCTGGCGATGGTTTGGTTGTGGGAAGAGATTATATGTTCCTTAATGGAGCCTTGTTGCTTATGCATCGTTAAACGCCTAGAAAGAGATGTTGTTGTCTTGCCTATATACTGGGTTTTTTGGAGCTTACAGTCCCCAAGAGGGCATTTGAAGGCATAGACGACGTTAGTCTCTTTTAAAGCGTTCTGTTTTGTGTCTGGAGAGTTTCTCATGAGTAGGCTGGCCGTTTTTCTGGTTTTATAGTAAATCGTCAGTTGTATCCTCTGATTTTTGTCTGTAGGGATAACGTTTCTATTAACAATATCTTTCAGGACCCTTTCCTCCGTTTTATGAGCTGTGGAAAAGAAATTCCTGTAAAATAGTCTAATAGGGGGTATAGGTGTTGTGTTGGTTGTCTCTTCAGAGGTTGCATGGCGTTTCACTTTCCTTCTTATGATGTCTTCGACGAAACCATATGGAATTTCCATATTTGCGTATGGAAATGTCAAGACACACAAGCCTGGAAACCCACTTCGGCCAATCATTAGCCAGATACCCACACCCACATACAGACTAGCGAAGCGACTGAACGGCCTGCTGACTCCTTATGTCCCTTGCGCCTTCAGCCTGAAGTCGCCAAAGGAATTTGTTCACTTACTGCGGGGCACACGGGCCACAGGAATAAGAGCCTCGTTGGACGTAGAATCGCTGTTCACTAACGTACCAGTGGACGACACAATCGGGATGATAGCCGACAGAGTGTATCGTGATCCAGCCTGTACTCCTCTTGACATACCAGAAAATATCCTAAGGAAACTACTCCAAGCTTGTACTAAAGAGGCACCCTTCTTGAGCCCGGATGGGCACATGTATAAGCAAGTAGATGGGGTCGCCATGGGTTCTGCCCTAGGTGTCCTGTTTGCAAACTTCTACATGGGTACCATCGAGCAAAAAGTCTTAGTCGACATGAACATGAAACCGGCCATATACTGCAGGTATGTTGACGACATTTTTACACAGGTACCTGATGTCAGACATCTGCAGGAGTTGAAGGAGGCATTTGAGCGGAGTTCCGTGCTGCGTTTCACTTACGAGATGGAAAAGGATGGGAAGCTGCCCTTTCTAGATGTAACAGTCATTGAAAAGAGCGGAGGTTTCCACACTGCAGTCTACACTAAGGAAACAAACATAGGAATGTGCCTAAATGCCAAAAGCGACTGCCCAGATAGGTACAAGAGGAGTGTTGTTAACGCATATGAGCGACCGTGCTCTCAGCCACAGCTCAGAATGGAAGCAAGTCGACGAAGAACTCTGTAAGGTAAGGCAGGTCCTAGTCAACAACGGCTTCTCCAATGGTTTCGTCGAAGACATCATAAGAAGGAAAGTGAAACGCCATGCAACCTCTGAAGAGACAACCAACACAACACCTATACCCCCTATTAGACTATTTTACAGGAATTTCTTTTCCACAGCTCATAAAACGGAGGAAAGGGTCCTGAAAGATATTGTTAATAGAAACAATATCTTTCAGACAAAAATCAGAGGATACAACTGACGATTTACTATAAAACCAGAAAAACGGCCAGCCTACTCATGAGAAACTCTCCAGACACAAAACAGAACGCTTTAAAAGAGACTAACGTCGTCTATGCCTTCAAATGCCCTCTTGGGGACTGTAAGCTCCAAAAAACCCAGTATATAGGCAAGACAACAACATCTCTTTCTAGGCGTTTAACGATGCATAAGCAACAGGGCTCCATTAAGGAACATATAATCTCTTCCCACAACCAAACCGTCGCCAGACAAATCCTAGTAAACAACACAGAAATCATCGATAGATACAGCGATAGCAGGCGGCTTGACGTTTGCGATGCATTACACATCAAGAAGTCAACACCAGCAATCAACAGCCAATTAATGCACAACTATATTCTACCCACCTCAAGACTCCGCTCCAATATAGAAGCATCAAGAAATATGGACCAATAGGCTTTCTGCAATCACTTCTATTCAATACCCATTGTTTCATGTTCTGGCTTGTGTTGATGAAATTAATACCTTATTAAATACCACCTCACCCCATCCACGTCACTCAAATGTAGATATAAACAAAATCGGAGATGTGTAAGTTCTATTCAGTTGTGTATGTGTTAACTAAAGTCTTTGAAAATGTAATAAGTTTTACAAAACGCGCTCAAGTGTCGCGTCAGACTAGAAATAAAAATGAATTTTGGAGAATTGATTTTTGAATTACCTCTAACAGTGAAAAGAAATGTACGAAAGATTGAGAAAATTCGTGTTAGAATTATTGATCTTACTTTTTCGGTCATATTTAATAATATATGTCTACAGGAAAGACTGCTACCAAAATATACTAATATATATATATATATATATATATATATATATATATATATATATATATATATATATATATATATATATATATATAGTATATTTTGGTAGCAGTCTTTCCTGTAGACATATATTATTAAATATGACCGAAAAAGTAAGATTAATAATTCTAACACGAATTTTCTCAATCTTTCGTACATTACGCTTCACTGTTGGAGGTAAATCAAAAATCAATTCTCCAAAATTCATTTTTATTTCTAGTCTGACGCGACACGGGCGCGTTTCGTAAAACTTATTACATTTTCAAAGACTTTAGTTCACAAATACACAACTGATTAGAACTTACGTATCTCCGATTTTATATCTACATTTGAGTGAGGTGGGAGGGGTGATGTGGCATTAACACAAGACAGAACAAGAGGGGATATTAATAGGGTATTAAAAGTATCAACACAAGACAGAACACAAACAATGGGTATTGAATAGAAGTGTTTGTAGAAAGCCTATTGGTCCATATTTCCTATTAATATTAGCCTATTAATATCCCCTCTTGTTCTGTCCTGTGTTAATGCCACATCACCCCTCCCACCTCACTCAAATGTAGATATAAAATCGGAGATACGTAAGTTCTAATCAGTTGTGTATTTGTGAACTAAAGTCTTTGAAAATGTAATAAGTTTTACGAAACGCGCCCGTGTCGCGTCAGACTAGAAATAAAAATGAATTTTGGAGAATTGATTTTTGATTTACCTCCAACAGTGAAGCGTAATGTACGAAAGATTGAGAAAATTCGTGTTAGAATTATTAATCTTACTTTTTCGGTCATATTTAATAATATATATATATATATATATATATATATATATATATATATATATATATATATATATATATATATATATTATATAAATAAATTACTTATTGTTACACACAGTCAAATTGTGTAACAGGAAGTGGTCTTGGACCCCTACTTCTCCCTCTCTTTTTTAACAGGTCATAATAGTCCATACAGTCATAATTATAGGTTTAAGTACTCAGTGAGAGAAGTTTTTGAAGTTTTTACCCTTCTTACCTAACATCATTTGTGCAGTGGGGCATTTGGACATAGTGAATGCTCCCACCAGCCACCTTCTCTCATATTTCATGTTCACCAGTGTTTATTTATTTAATAACTACTATAATATAATATATATTAATGATGTATAATATCAAGGTATAATATCTTGTATAATCAAGGTATAATATCTTGCTATTATAAAACTAATTCTAATATCATAAAAGACATATTTACTCTAAGGTTCAAGCAGAGAATGTATATATAACTAACATGAAGGACTCCTCTTCACGAGATTCGCCAACTAAAATCTTTTGTTTATATTAAAATCGACCCTCCGTGTTGTGTAGTAGAGAAAAATTGAATTATATCCAGTTTACGTAAAGCTACGAGTGGTCGAGGGTAACCTTAGCCGATGGAGCAAACTTACGAAGGTTTTCCATCTTAGTGTGCTTACCTGAAAACCGACGTAGCCGCTAAGAAGAAAAACATTCGTAAGCTGCCCTGTGAATCTGGCCCCTACATTATAAGACAGTATATAACATAGCAGTCAACAAGTAACTAGATCTCTGCCAAGAAGATTTAACAGTTCTCAGGATGTGTATTTCAGTGTACCATAAAATGTTTTACAATTTTCTTTTAACTCAATAGGAGAAAACTTGAAATAATGGGCGAATTTTCTGTACAAATTTCACTTTCCGATATGACAATCAGAAGTGAAATGGAATAAAAAATTTCATATCGAAAGAAATAAGAGTTATAAATTCTATTTTAATATGTTCAATAATTTTAACCATTATTTACAGCCGTTAGAAGCAACTACATCATAAGACTAGAATCTGCATCACCACTGTTTGCAAGTATTGGTACAGTTGAGGGAAAAGTATTTCTTAACCCCCCTCCAGTTCTTGGAACGTGCAAAATGGTATCGCAACATTTGTTGTTGAAGTAGTAGTGGGTTAGATTATAAATGAATATGATTTTTGTAATGACGAGTCTCATTTGTCAAAACATCATACGCAAGTTTACAAAATTCACTCTGCCATCGATAGTAAAATAGAAAAGTGCAGCATATCAAAATCAATATATGAAGATTAGTGAACATGGGAGATGGCTCTACTTTTGTGCTAAGAGTTTATTGAACTTTCATGTAAACGATATAATGTATAATTTTATATATTGCCATTTGGCTTTAGAGGGGAGATGACGTGATTTCACACACAAACCTTTTATTAATTTTGAAATTGGTTTGCAACAAGTTACAATTGTAAATATAGTTAATGTACTTTATAAGACAAAACGTAACAGGACCTAATCACACCCCAATAATCATACTTAATAGTATATATTCTTGATCAAATAATTACAAGAGACAGATAGACACTCTTCAAGTATGGTAGACATGTGCAACATGTTCTGCATGCATGCAACCGTCCTCATCACCGACCTCACTGCAACCACTCCATACCCACTCACTAGAGTCCACCTGGATTGTTCTTTCGTCCGTGGTGAAGTCCAAGTCACAATCAGGGAAAATCCTTTCCCCATGCTATGTATTCGACTTCTCCTGGGCAACGACTTGGCAGAACATCAAGAACCCACGAACCTCATTATAAGTAACAAACCACAGGTGACTCTTCCACCGAAACCCTATTATGATATACGTTGCAGAGGTACAACAAGCCAACGAAGTAGAGGACATCTCCCAGCCAGTCATGGTGACGACTCGTGCCCAAGTCACTCGCAACAAGTAGTCCCTTAACCAGTCCCTTAAGATTCTCAGGGCCTCCCACTGAATCTCAACCTGTTGGAGTTCCGTAAGTTACAGAAAGATGATTTATCCTTAACTCCTTTGTTCTTTCCGGCTCAAACTCAAACTGATTCTATCCCTGGGTATTTTCTTAAAGATAATTAGATTTTATATGGCAGATTTAGGCCCAGTAAGTTAAAGGAGGAGGACGATTGGGCTAATGTCGACCAGCTGGTAGTTCCTACCTCCTTAAGGAAGTAGATTATGTATTTGGCCCATGGGCCTAAGTCACACTACGGCTTCAGCAAGACTTATCATGCATTATTAAAGGATTACTATTGACCAGGTATGGTTCGTGACGTAAGGAACTTCTTGAACACCTGCCATACGTGTCAGATGGCAGGTAAGCCGAACGCTCCAATACTCAAGGCACCACTGATTTCTATTCCTGTGTCTTCTGAGCCGTTAAGTAAGCTCATTGTCGACTGCATCGGGCCTCTGCCCAGGACCAGCTCAAGTAACATCCATATCAGAAATATCCCGTGTCCTTCCACCAGGTTCCCTTGTTACGAACCCGGATCCAGCGTCCGAGCCTGGAGCAGTGACAAACACGCCATCTGTGGGTCAGCTCCCGAAACCCCCGCCAAACGGACGACGACACCTGGTGAGGACAGCGTGTACTGGCCTCGAGGACCAGTTTCCAGTCTGGTTCCGCGCTCAACACCGCCGCTCCTGACCTCTGGTGAGGTGGTGCTCCGACGACAGCGCCATCTATGGGCTGGATACGTCAGGTGTTTGTGCCCGAGCCCGTGAGTGAAGTGTATTAGTGTCCCAGTTATTGATGACGTGTCTGCTTACAGAGCCGACCTGGGACCACTGTGATGGAAGTGGAGTGAGTCTGCCCGAGGCAGCCAGTCTCCATACTGTGAAGTTTGCTGCAGCTGTTGTGACGTCGTCCCCCCGGAAGAACACTGTGGTGTGTTAGCCTGCCAGTGGAGTGGCAGTGAAAGGATTTACCCGGGACCGACTGTTGGAGACGATCATCCACTGGGGTATTGAGGACAGGAGGGTGATTTGTGATATCACACGAGACTCCTGTCTAGGGCGTACCCCTTATATCGTTCGTGGAGTGGCCGTACCAGCCTTGGTGGCTCAGTACCTGCCAGCAGACCAGCTGGACGTGTGGTTGACGGCCTCCACGACGGTGCCCCCAGTGGACCTGCGTTTTGGCTGACCTGTGGCCCGGGTAGGCTCGGCATTCTCAGAGGACACGTCGTGAGGCCACGAAGAAAGCACCAAGGACTCAGCACCAAGTGGTGTGGCACCAGCGTCTTCAGCAGAAGACCACGATTATGGATTAATCCCCTTGTATAGTGTTAATACCCCCCCCCCTTGTATAACCGTTTTATATATTATTTATTGGTGACGGACATTATATAATATTAAGTTCTTAGCTTTCTTTCCCTACTCCCTTTAAGTTACTTGCGTCACGGATCTCATCCCTTGATAGCCACTACTGGCTCGGGAATGGATACATTATATCTTCCTCTAACAACATCAGAGTAAGGACCCCGTTGCGTCCCGAGAGGGCCGTAACATAATTGGCATCCCCAGCGGGATCCGTCCCCTTGTTAAGTATGTTTGACAGGGGTGGTGAAGTGGTGTAATCCCTGTAAATAATTCCCCCTGTGTGCGACGATTGTGACGTTATACCTCCTGTGCGGTGCTCAAGAGTGACTAAGTGCAATATTGACTAGTGCGGTGCTCAGTGATTCAGTGCAATATTGTAGAGCGAAGTGTTCGCTTGGACTCAGTGCAATATTGGGTAGTGTGGTGCCCGAAGTGATTACGTGCAATATTGGCAAGTGCAGTGTTTAGTGCGATAAAGTGCAATATTGGCGTAGAACAGTGCTCGGTGTGTTAAGTGCTAACGTGTAAGCAGTGTGTTAAGTGCTAAGTGTTCCATCTGTGACAATGGCAGACAAAGCTACCATCGATGATCTGGACGAGGTTCAGGCTTTTCTGAACAGAGAAGACTGTCTTGCCAGATTAAAATATCTGAGCAAACCAGAGCTTGTACTAGTGAGCGCCTACCTGGAGATCAAGATCCGTGCCAGTGATTCCCGTGTGGAAATATTGTCCAAGGTTCACCGGCACTTGAAGGCAGAAGAGAAACAGGAAGGCGAGTCTCCTAGTACAAAGGAAAGTGCAGACATAGCTTCCACGGAAAAGGAAGATAAGGGCAGCGACGTTGACAGTGATGCAGGTGAGCTTAATATCAGCTTCCTAACAGTCAAAATGCGTGCCCTAGAGATCAATCGCGAGATAGAGTGGAAGAAGTTAGAATTAGAACGAGAATTAAAAGATAAAGAGATGGAGATGAAAGATAAGGAAATGGCGATGAGGCGTTTAGAATTGGAAGAAAGGAAAGAAGAACGAGAAAGAGAAGAGAAACGAGAAAGAGAAGAACGAGAAAGAGAAGAGAGACGAGAAAGAGAAAGAGAAGAACGAGAAAGAGAAGAGAGACGAGAGAGAGAAGAGCGAGAGAGAGAAGAGAAACGAGAAAGAGAACAGCGAGAGAGAGAGGAAAACGAAAGACAGAGACAACATGAACTAGAAGTATTACGATTAGGCGGTGGTCGGAGGCCAACAACGGACACCAGCGGTTTCGATCCGGTAAGGAACATCAAAATGGTCGCCAAATTCCATGAGAAGGAAGTGTCAAAGTTCTTTGCAGCCTTCGAGAAAGTCGCTGCCTCTTTGGAGTGGCCAAGGGAGAATTGGGCCATCATGATACAGTCAGTCTTGACTGGGAAGGCCCAAATCGCTTACTCCACGTTATCCCTTGACGACTCCGGCGATTACGACAAGGTGAAGAAGGTTGTGCTCATGGCGTACCAATTGGTACCTGAGGCGTACAGGCAGAAGTTTAGAAACCTGAAGAAGACCTCAGAGCACACTTTCACCGAGTTCGCCACGATCAAGGAGCGACTTTTTCAAGAATGGTGTGCCTCTCGGAAGGTGGAGACCAAGGAAGACCTCGAACAGCTGATTCTGCTCGAGGACTTCAAGGATTGTTTGTCTGGAGACCTCAAGACATACTTAGAAGAGCAGCAGGTGGAGACCTTGAGTGCAGCAGCCACCATGGCTGAAGAGTATATCCTGACTCATAGGCCGTCTGCTAAGTACTTCCCGAGGAATTACCAGCGCCGGTTTGACAGACCTCACGACGAAGAAGAAGAAAGACCCGTCCCACAAAGCGCTAAGAAGACGCCCCCAAGTAGCCCCCGAAGAACAAGTCCTAGTAGTCCGAAACACCGTAGTCCAAGGAGGAATATGGTGTGCTGGACTTGTGGGCAGAAAGGGCACATAGCTGCTAGGTGCCGAGGCAGAAGAGGTGGCAGCGCACGAAGGGAGGTGATGTTGATGAGCTGTGTTACATCACCAGTAGGAAACCAGTCTACGACGACGCAGGAAGGACCAAGTTTGTTGGCCCCTCACACTTCAACCGGGTATGTAACGAGTGATCATACTGGTAGATCAATTGTAGTGCTCGGATATAGTGGAGCAGCCCAGTCCCTGATCGTGAAGAGCTCGTTACCCGAGGGAGTAAGTGTGGATGGGCGACAAAAGGTTGTCCTGGTTGGGTTTCCTAGGACGCAGTACATCGCCCCCTTAGTGCCAGTACATCTTGACTCGCCTTATTTCAGCGGCACATGTGAGTTGGCAGTAGTCGATACCCTCCCTGTGGCTGGGATTGACGTGGTACTAGCCAACGAGTTGGTGACCGATTGGAGCACCAATCATCCCAAGATAGCGGACGAGTCAGACAGAACATCAAAGTCTGAGGTGTCTACAGGCAATGGTAATGTCCAGGTAAAGACAGACCCGGATGTAACTATGTTTAATTTGTCCTCTCGCCTACAGATTGAGAACGTTCTAGCAGTGTCTCCTGATTCTCTCGACGAGGAACATGAAGTTAAGAAGGCAGAGGTACCTGAGCAAGAAGAGAGGCCTTGTGTGCGGGCACCCACGGATACCAACGAGTCTGGAGCGAAGGCGGATGTGTGCTTGCGGTATGGCAAGTTACGGCGTGTATTGAACCAGCCAGAGATTCCCCAGACGTCAGAGGTATGTGAGGTGTGTTCACAAGGTCTAGTGTCCTCTTCTGTCCAAGCCAGGCTAGTGGATGGTGCCGGCTATGGACATGACAAGCTCAGGAAACTTATCCCTCGACTTACCAAATGTTTCCTACCGGTATTTTGTTTTGTTCTCCTATGTGTTCTCTGTGTTCTCAGTAAGGATCAGTGGACGACCCGAAGGATGATGGCTCCCGTGAACATCGAGAAGAGGTCCCTAGGATTAGAGATTTGTACTGCGGGTGTTGCAGTTAAAGAAGGGACCTGGAAGGTGATGGTTGATACAGGAGGTACGACATGTGATAATATGAGTGACTGTTTCCGACAGGTTGACACCCCCCGCGTGATTGCTGAGCCTCAACACAGCGTTATGCGGAACGTTGGTCGACCTGACGGTGGCAGAGCGAATGCCACCTGCGACGTACGAACAGCCCCGTTGGGACTAGGTGTGGACCTAGTAGAGTAAGCTGTAAGTACTGTTTTACCCGCTGTCGCTATCACTCTGAATTATCAGACCCCTGTATTCCAGGTTCCTGTCTCCCTGAAGGACCATCGGACCGGCACCAGAAATGCCGTCTGTGGTCAGCCATCATCGGTGCCACGACATAGGGAAGTGTCGAGTCACCCCAGATCGAGTCTACACGGATCCTTACTCGAGAGGTGTGAGATGATGTCCCTGTTTGCCATCGCAGAGGAGGTGTGGAAGATTATGTCAGGCAGGTCATCGCCTGCCATTTTCAAGGTCCCTTTGTGCCAGGGATTTTCTTTAGTACAATTCAGTAGACGAGACAGCCTCGCCATCCCAGATTATAAAGCATGTGTGTCCATTTGGAGTTGTGTCGTCGTACTACTTTGGTTTGTGTTTCTTTTTATAGAACCCCAAACCAAATTCTTTTTGGTGGGGAGGTGTTACGAACCCGGATCCAGCGTCCGAGCCTGGAGCAGTGACAAACACGCCATCTGTGGGTCAGCTCCCGAAACCCCCGCCAAACGGACGACGACACCTGGTGAGGACAGCGTGTACTGGCCTCGAGGACCAGTTTCCAGTCTGGTTCCGCGCTCAACACCGCCGCTCCTGACCTCTGGTGAGGTGGTGCTCCGACGACAGCGCCATCTATGGGCTGGATACGTCAGGTGTTTGTGCCCGAGCCCGTGAGTGAAGTGTATTAGTGTCCCAGTTATCGATGACGTGTCTGCTTACAGAGCCGACCTGGGACCACTGTGATGGAAGTGGAGTGAGTCTACCCGAGGCAGCCAGTCTCCATACTGTGAAGTTTGCTGCAGCTGTTGTGACGTCGTCCCCCCGGAAGAACACTGTGGTGTGTTAGCCTGCCAGTGGAGTGGCAGTGAAAGGATTTACCCGGGACCGACTGTTGGAGATGATCATCCACTGGGGTATTGAGGACAGGAGGGTGATTTGTGATATCACACGAGACTCCTGTCTAGGGCGTACCCCTTATATCGTTCGTGGAGTGGCCGTACCAGCCTTGGTGGCTCAGTACCTGCCAGCAGACCAGCTGGACGTGTGGTTGACGGCCTCCACGACGGTGCCCCCAGTGGACCTGCGTTTTGGCTGACCTGTGGCCCGGGTAGGCTCGGCATTCTCAGAGGACACGTCGTGAGGCCACGAAGAAAGCACCAAGGACTCAGCACCAAGTGGTGTGGCACCAGCGTCTTCAGCAGAAGACCACGATTATGGATTAATCCCCTTGTATAGTGTTAATACCCCCCCCCTTGTGTAACCGTTTTATATATTATTTATTGGTGACGGACATTATATAATATTAAGTTCTTAGCTTTCTTTCCCTACTCCCTTTAAGTTACTTGCGTCACGGATCTCATCCCTTGATAGCCACTACTGGCTCGGGAATGGATACATTATATCTTCCTCTAACAACATCAGAGTAAGGACCCCGTTGCGTCCCGAGAGGGCCGTAACATCCCTATAGCCGATCCCATCAAGACCATTAATACTATTCTCGTTGTTAAGCACCTCTTGAAGAACTTCCAACAGTGCTGACTTCCCAAGGAGATTCAGAGCGATTGTGGCACCAACTCTATCGGTGACCTGTGTAAGAAAACACTGAAAGAAATCAACATCTCCCAGATGTTAGGAAACCCTTTATCTTCAATATCGACGCCGGCAGCACCGACGTTGATACCGATCATGATACCTGAGCGAGATGGGATCTGACCATTCAGCTACTACAATCGTAGAGGAGCTACTCATCATCATACCCTTCTTACAACACTACGAATCATATCTCCAAGGTTATCATCCCATCAACATCTCGGATCACCATTCCCTTCGGTCTTTGCAGTAGGCTCGGTTTTCCAACCAACCCATATTTCGCTGGGCTCTGCAGCTCTACACCACCATCATATTCTTATCAACAGCTCGGACGATGTCGTCTCAAACGTCCTATCACCAGTCCACCAAGTGGAACCTCTCACTTCCAATCTCCAATTCACATCAGCACCTTAGACGATAGGAACAGGCTTCGGGGAGGAGTTCTTACGGTTATCCCTTACATAGCAGTCGATTTTGCCTGTTCTTTACATCTTGAATAAAAGTATGCTCGTACATTATCTGTCAACATCAAGAATCGACAACAATGCGTGCCAAAATTTATTGTCCTATCACTCCTTCTCCCCCTTCCCATCAGCCTACCTTCCACGAGAGATGCGCACCTGCGACTCGCCGGCTCAAATATACTACCAGCAAACTACCACTTACACTGCTGGTTCCTCGTCTATGACCCAGCTTCGCGCCAGTATGATGTCACCGCCGGTATATAAGCCCTGGCCGAGGCTGTGGTCAACCAGAAACCATCTGGTGCTCTCATACTCACTTGTGTCTTCCCTTACTTTGACGTTCTTACGAACGGTGACGGTTGACATTCAGAGCCTATTGTATAAAGTGTCACATTCAGCTTTTGTCAGGGACCTGGCCCTGGCTTCGGTAGGGGACAGACGTGTTGCATCGACCCTCCAGCAGTTGGTGTTGTTTGCCAGTTTCGGCCGGTTGGGGGCGGGTGTGTCTCTGCTCGCCTGTGCTGACGTGGCGTTACGATGGGGGTCCCTCTACCCCCTGTCGTCCGGGCTCAGTCTGTGGGACTAGAGTTCTCTGTGCGGGCTGGTTACCCGGAGATTGCCCTGGCTTGTGAAATGTTCTCTGTCCCTGTGTTTGCGATTTATGGGGTCGAGTTAGTAACGGCCCGTAGGGCGATTGTGAAGTTCACGGAGGAGGTGGCGTATCGCGATTTTCTCCGGCGATACGAGGGGCGGACACTACCCCTGCCGGATGGTGCGGGCACTGTCACCCTCTCGGACAGAAGTGGTGCACTTACTTACATCAGAGTGCATGGGGCTCCCTTGGAGTTTCCAGAGGCTCTGCTACGGCGGTATTTCGGCCGGTTTGGCGCGGTAGTTAGTGTGAGGGTGAACGTGGTGTCTTCTAGTCCTCTTAAGGGTGTGAGGTCTAACATTCGCACCCTGGGCATGAGACTCTGGGCGGATATTCCGTCCTCTGTGCGCCTTATGGGGTACAACGTTCGGGTGTTTTACGCCCGCCAGCCGCGGACGTGTTATCGTTGTGGTCTTTTGGGCCATCAGGCTGCTGACTGTTCTGCGCCTGCTGTTGCACCGGTGAATCTCTTCAGTGAGGAGGATTTTCCGCCCCTTCCTGTGGGAGATGATTCAGTGGGTGTGGACGTCTCTTCGGCTGAGGAGGTGCCCTCTGTATCAGCTGTTGCTCCGCCTGTTGCGCCCCCTGTTGTTGCCGCATCTCCTCCGGAGGTTGTGTCCTCGCCTAGTGCTCCGCCTGCTCCGGCTGGTGTCCCTGAGCTTCTTCCGACTGCCGTTTGCTCGGACCCCTCGTCTTCCAGTTCTTCCTCTGCTGTGTCTGTCGCGGTCCCTGCACCCTCGCCGTCTGTTCCGGCTGTGCTGGGAGTTGGGGTGGATCCGGCGTTCCCTCCTGTGCCTGGCCTGGTGCCCCGTGTGGTTGAGGAGGCTGCCGTACTGCG
The DNA here is from genome assembly GCF_020424385.1 of Procambarus clarkii. Lineage (NCBI taxonomy): Eukaryota > Metazoa > Arthropoda > Malacostraca > Decapoda > Cambaridae > Procambarus > Procambarus clarkii. The sequence goes on along the minus strand of NW_025569586.1, from coordinate 63,783 downwards.
GCGTGCGTCGGTTCGCCCGGCTAGTGCTGCGCGGGTCACTGAGTCTGCCTCCGGGTCTGATGATGTGCGGCCCGAGCCTAAGCGTTCCCGGCGTTCTTCTGCGTGGGCTGAAGTTGGCGACTTCGACGAGTGTCGTCCTTCCGTTGACGGTGGGGTGGCTCCAGATGTGGTGCACACTACGGTGGTGGTGGAGGTACACTTGCCTGAGGATGCCGGTGCCGGCGTTTCGGCCTCCCCTCCTGGTCTGGTGTCCGAGGGTCCTGCTTCAGGTGCGTTGCCTGCATGGGGTGGCTCCGGTTCTTCGTGGGGGTGGTTCCCCCTGCTGTGGTTGGTGGTGAGCGGGGTGGCCTGGTGATGGTGTTGAGAGAGGATGCTCGCTCTGAGAGTACTGTGGCCCCTTCCTCGTTACCCGTTTCCTCGGCAGTGGTCTTGCCGCCTCTTCCGTCTCCAACAGTCTCTTCTGTGACTTCTGCGGTATCCATGGAGGTGCTACAGTCTCGTCGTCCGGCCCCTGCTCCTATGTGTGCGCCGGCGTGGCAGTCTTGGCGGCACTCGTCTGCTTCCTCGATGGGCGTGGATGGCGCTCCCCGGCCTCGTTATGCGAATTGCGTCAGTGACCGATATCGATGTTCCTGAGTTTATGATACCCCCTCAGGAGAGGGGGATCAAAAACCCTACCGACCTTGAAGATTTGGTCTGGGAGGCTTACAAGGCGAAGTATCCTTCCGCTGTTTTCCCGGAGAAGTACATTTCTCACGCTGTTCCTCGGAAATGATTTCTGTGTATTCTGTGTTTCCTGTTGTGTGCGGTGAGGATGGGGTGTGTGTGTGTGAGTGGGTGGGGTGGGTTTTGTTTCCCGGTTCCTGCGTGCTCCAGTGTATGTTGTAGGTTTTCTTTGTATGGCTGGTGGGTGGGTGTGCGGTTCCTGTGTATTTGTGTGTTCGGTTGTGGATGTCGTATGCGCTTGTGTATATCATACTGTGTGCCCTTCAGGCTGTTGGCGAGTGCTCTTTGTTCGGTTGTGCCATTTTGTTTTGCCTTCTGTTTGTTATGGCGTGCTTTACCTGTTGTACATGTTTGTTCTTTATGTTTTGTTTGGTATGTATTGTGATTGTACTGTGATGTTCCCTGTTGTGCCTTTGATGTATGTTTTGTTTTATGACGGTTTTGTTTTGTGATGTTACTGTGCTTGCTTGTTTGCCATTGTATTCTACTTTGTGCCTTGTTGTATGCTGTATTTTTCTATGCCTTTATCATGTTTGTGGTTTATTGTAAAATGCTGTCGGCCCTTCTGGCCGGTGGTCTATTGTTTTCTTTTGTTCTGTTCTGTATTCTGTGTTGTTTTTATTGTATTTAAGTTGCATGCTTTGCATGTAAAAATAAAAAATAAATAAACTTACACTGCTGGTTCCTCGTCTATAACCCAGCTTCGCGCCAGTATGATGTCACCGCCGGTATATAAGCCCTGGCCGAGGCTGTGGTCAACCAGAAACCATCTGGTGCTCTCATACTCACTTGTGTCTTCCCTTACTTTGACGTTCTTACGAACGGTGACGGTTGACATTCAGAGCCTATTGTATAAAGTGTCACATTCACCTTTTGTCAGTAACGTAAATTCCCTTGCATATATATTTCTTTTTGATTGTGATAAGCTAAGTGGTTAAGGGTTTTTTGTCATTTATAGTTTATCATTTTTTTGTAAGATAAGTAAATTTTTGTTAAGTTTTAAGTAAATTTTTGTTAAGTTTTAGGTAATTTTTTTAAAGTTTTATTACATTAAATATTTCAGATTGTTTATTCTCTGTTTTTCACACGCAATTCGTACACTGTAAAGGATTCAGCAACTTTATTTTATTTTGTGTCTCTTTTTTTTTTTATTAATTGGCGTTTTGTACAACATCCGCCAGGATAGTAACTGCACTATTCCAGATCATGTCACAATATGCATATGTGACTAAGTAAAAAAATACTTGCTGTCGTTGTAGAGATACAGCACGTCTGCCAGTACCCGACCGAGTCAAGAACGGTTGTGTCAGGAACGTGTGTCATCCTATTGAGGTCCTACACCATGTCCCATTGTGAACGAGCATGAGACCGGCTCTCTGCTCACCTATGAAGCTGCTTTCAGAATAATTCATTGTGTTGGGGAACGGGAAGACAGTTTATACATTCAGTTCATGTTAGGATTATATCGAGGTCCTCCCCCTCCAGGGTCGAATAAGTGATCCTCCCCAGAATGAAACCCCACCACAATCTGACTAACTCGAGGGTACCTATTTGCTGCTAAGTGAACAGATGCATGAGGGGATAGGAAACGCACTCAACCATTTTTTCCCGCCTGGTATTTGAATCTGGAATACTAGATTGTGAGACGAGAATGAGCATAACTACTACCGGAACCCTTATGAGGGAAGGTATGAGAGACTGTTGATGGCCGGCCTTACTGTAAGTGCAGTGTTGTGTTGCTATTAATGGTCTCTCTCTATATGTTGATCTCTGTGGTCAGCTAGGACTTCTCACCTACTGAACACTCATAATAGGTGGAGACTGGGATACAAGCAGACTCAACAATGTTTACATGTCATTCATGTAATGGTTATTCATGGTACATATTGTTTGTTACCATGACATTACAATTTTTTTTATTGATATATAAAAAACCAAGGTACAAAAACAAGGAACAAGTGCAAAACAACATAGAAATACAAACAATCGCGCTGATACATGAAACAAAGCAAACACTATGAAACAGACATAAATTACATACAAGATGTCACAGAAAAGCACTCAGGACACAAGCAAAGAAACCCACAAACATCATAGGACAGAGAATGCGTACAATTACACAACAAATAAATGACAGAAGTACAATAACAAAAATGAACAAGAAAAATACACAAAAATTACAACAATGTACAAAGAAACAGTAAATCCAAAAACTACACAGAACATAAATAACATAAAATATGTACAAAGAATAAAACAATTACATGTGGCCCGCACATCGGGCCGCATACCAGGGCGTGCACGTCGTTCTACGCCGGGCATCGCACCGAGCCCCGCGGAAGGTGGCTCCGCAGGCGCCCCAGGGCCTCCGCCAACCGGAACAGGAGCAGAGTCTCCCATTCGCACATTCTTCGACAACACCACGACGAGGTCCCGGTCACCAGGGGCAACCGCGACCCTGGAGGAGAGCCACCAGCAGGGGGGCACAGTGTCCAACACAGAAGGCACCACAGGAGGCAGCACAACGTCGCCCACAGCATCATCATCCATTGTGTCACGCTCCTCTGCCCACGTCCGGCGAGGTGACGCATCCCGAGCCGAACGACGGCGCTTAGAAATAGGCCGTTGATCGTTGGAACTGTCACCCCCTACAAGCGGTGCCCCAGAAAAACCATCGGCAGGCGGCCCCAAAGCCGGGGCAGCATGACCACACAGAACGGCAGCCTCAACGACGCGGGGCAAAAAGCCACTACTATCCAAGGAGACTGGATTCGGAGAAGGAAGAGACACAGCAGGAGGAAGGGTAGACTCCAGCACACGTGAGGTATCCAGCGAGGGCGATGGAACCGGCAGAGGAGAAGAGGCACATGTTAACGAGGAGACCACCGGAGGCGATGAGGCAGAGGGCGGGGGCGGAGTCACACACACCACCACCCCGACAGCACCGGGAAGCACATGTCCTTCTGCAGGAGATGCAGGCACCACCCCTACAGCACCATCCAATGCCATCATGGAAGCAACCGAATGGAAATGCACCTCCGCACCCACCGAACGTCGAAGGTCCGAAGCAGGTGCCCCTAGGTCCTCAGAGCTCACAGGTGGGGCAGACATATCAGGGCCAGATGGAACGACAGCGGTAACCGCCGCAAGAACCACACCAGGCACCTGCACAGAGCGAGGATCCGCCGAGAAACCCCCATGCACAGACAAACGGGGAAAGTCATCCTCCAGGAAAACTGAAGGGGCCCTCAGCACGAGGAGCATCACAGCTGGCCGCTACGTAGCCCTCAGCACCACACCGAAAACTGGTGCGTGTTTGACCCTGATAAAATACCCGCAGAGAGAGCCCGTGAAACGAAACCCTGGAGGGAATATGGCTTGTAACCTGCATGACGAGCATACGAGCACCCAGACGAACCCCTTTCAGCCAACCCGCACTCAAAGTGGTGAACCGGTGCTTCACCACTGCACCAAACTGCGTAAACACTGACATGAGCTCCGCCTCGGGGAAGGTCACCGGCACCCCGTGAACATTCACAAACGTCAAGGGCCCCCAGGGATCCGAGATCTCCACAGTCAGAGCCGAAGCAGGAAGAGGAAGCGAGCGTGCATCTCAGCATGCCACAAACTCCTGGTAAAGAAGCGACGTGGCAAATGACACCGCCACACGGGTAAGCGAGATCTTGTCTAGCCGCAGGAGTTCAGAGAAGTCGACACGGAGCACGTCCAAGAGAGCAATCTCCACAATGGGCCAGTCCACAGCACCAGAAAAATCCAGCCGGACAGTATCCACCCATCGAACACGGCTACCACCGGCCACCTCCATACCGCCAGCAGGAGCCTCGGCCAGTGGGCGCTCCGCACCTCCAACCACCAACCACCATGCAGCAACGTCAAACGACTTGGCATTACAAATGGTTGTGACTGCGAGCTGCATATACATTTACGTATTTAGTCCTTGTTTGCAATCATTATGCATGATTATTGCCTGTCCCATTGCCAGTGCTAGTGTTGATCTATTGTGCAATGATCTATTGATCATTGCCTGAGTACCCTGATCAGAACTTCTGTTTGTTCCTTGCACACAGGCATCGTTAGGCAGTTTTGCCCATGAGTGGACATGATCAATTAGTTACATGTCCCGTGTCCGCTAATGCAATAATAGTTTTGTTGACACGACTCTAGACTAAATCAAGCATCCTAATACTAGGTGTTAACTTGTCAAAAAAATACTGTTAAACTTTATGCTGTCTTCGGTTGAACATCTAAATAGTGTCACTACTCGTCGAGATGATACAGAGCCTTCAGCTCTGTCACCACATCGAACTGCCTATTAATCACTAAACTAAAACTGTGATGAAGACTCAAAGAGGGGTCCCTTAAAGTGTTACATTTTGTATGATAGAGATTCCCGTGATCGTCATGGATCACAACTTGGTGGACCAAGTTTGAAGGTCCCCAAAACCTTTACCCGAATGTGCACCCAGGCCCTACACGCTTGCTCTCGTGTTTTCTGGAATCTCCCAGCTTTGTGGAGAGTCTGCCATATGCACATTGGTGTCGTTCTACGCAATTGCAGCCAGAAATAAACAATGTTTCCACAAAGAATCAGTGCAGAAGAGTAGGGTTGCAATCTAGAAAATACTTCCTACTCCCTACAATCGACAACGTATCTCCAGCTCCGAAATATCTATTTTACATGATCCGATGCTCATATTAGACGATATGTGCCCCTTCACAATGAAGATGCGAACACCGTGGATGACCATGTTCACTGTGTGGCAAGTGCCAAGTTAGTGATTGTGATAACAACTCAGGTACCGGTACTGAATGTGATGACAGCGACGAAGAGGATTAGTTTCTATGTCTGTGACCAGATATAACTCCTCTATGTCTGTGACCAGGTATCACTTCTCTATGTCTGTGACCAGGTATCACTTCTCTATGTCTGTGACCAGGTATCACTTCTCTATGTCTGTGACCAGGTATCACTTCTCTATGTCTGTGACCAGGTATCACTTCTCTATGTCTGTGACCAGGTATCACTTCTCTATGTCTGTGACCAGGTATCACTTCTCTATGTCTGTGACCAGGTATCACTTCTCTATGTCTGTGACCAGGTATCACTTCTCTATGTCTGTGACCAGGTATCACTTCTCTATGTCTGTGACCAGGTATCACTTTTCTATGTCTGTGACCAGGTATCACCTCTGTTCTGAACAGAAATTTAAACCTGAAATTAAAAAAATGTTGTTTCCATGATTATTAATTTCTACAAAATGTTCCATAACATCACAATAACATAATAAATGGTCGTGTTTCATATTGTTAAAAACATATTTTTATTTAAACCATTTTACTTGTCAAGACAAAGCATTATATCTCTCTGTAACCCGTAAATTTAATTTTGCATTTTATAGGAAACAGCTAGTCAGCCATTTTAAAATGCATTTCTGGGGGTGATCCTTTTTCTTTTTTTCGAATTTGATGGATTTTGGATATGTTATTAGCCAATGATTATTGAGCTGGAAACCGTTTAGAAAGCTTCTGAAGCAATTTTACACAGGTGTAAATACAAATAGCGTGAACTATAGTTTCACTCACAAATTCATAAATATTCTCTTCGCGAACTGGGAGGCTTGAGCAGACGGATGTCTCGTTCCGTGCTCTCTCCATGATGACTGTGCGCAAAGTGAGAAAGGCAAATTGTTGGTTTTCTTATAGCCACTCTCCTAACACTGATATATGTTGACTTAAAGTATTTACCATTCTCTAGTATCAATGTATGTAACCATATATAAAGTTGTTCCCAGCCGCCACTTACAACAGGAACCCACTAGATTTATCATACACAAAGGCACGAAACATACACAACGCTAATTCAATATATTGTCTGTTTGCACGATATCTATATAAATAAAAATTGAAATGTTCGTTTGTTCAAAATCGCTAATCTCCGAAAGTTCTTCACCGATTGCTATGAAATTTTCACACACCGTTACATTTGCACCCGACCGGGATTTTATATACAAACTATATCGATATCACGTCTGTGACGGGAAAAAACATGTTTGTTTTTTGAAAAACTGTGTTTTTAATGTGTTTTTCATGAGAGGGAAATCTTTGAAACCTCTTTACCGATTGCTTTGAAATTTGGACACAACGTTGCATTGGAATAGGCGAGCGTTTTTATATTCCTACTATATACATGCTTCACCTGTGACAGGAAAAACATGCTTTTTTTTTTTTTTAAAGGCGCCATCTGTAGTACGAAGGAGTAACACACGCTTTAATCTCCAAAAGTTCTTCACCGATTGCTTTGAAATTTTGACACAACGTTCCATTCGAATACGTGTGTGTTTTTATATTCCTACTATTTAGATGTCATACCTGTGACCGGTAAAAACATGCTTTTTTTTTAAACAGCGCCATCTGTTGCACGTAAGACGAACACAAGCTACACAAAATATGTTACGATTCCATTTCAATGTTTCTGATTGCATTGATAAATTGAATTTTCATAGATTTTGATTTATTTTCATTTTGATTTAATTATTTTGTGTGATATTGCGTTGGAATGGAGCTGTGTTGTTTACCATACCGTTCATTTCGTGGGCATAGTTTATTTGTTACTTTTTTCATTGTTTTTCTTTTCGTTTTTTTAACTGTTCTTATTATTTTTCAGTGCAATTGGTGGTGAAATTGAGCTGTGTCGATTGATCTGCGTTCGAATTGAATTATTTCGTTAGTATTTTTTGTTTTGTCTAGAAAACAAGAAAATGGACAGCACGTTTATTTCACTGCTGCAAATGTGCAACAAACAGCTATGAATCCACCGGCTACAGCGTTAACTGCTTTCTTCACGTTATGTCAAAATGACGTGTTTGCAAAAACAATGCTGTATTCGGAAGTGCCTACGTATTACACATGGAATGCCACTAGAAAATCATTTGAACGATGCAAACGAGGTGAGCGAGTCGACGGACGACCTGGCATATTCAAATAAACTACGATAGGCAGACTGTACACCGTGCATCCTAATCAGGATGAATGCCTCTTTCTTCGCATGCTGTTGATAAATGTGCCTGGTCCAATGGCTTGCCAGCAATTGAGATTTGTCAACGGCATAACACATGCCACTTCCCGTAGTGCATGTCAAGCACTGAATTTATTGGAGAACGATCGTCAATGGGATGTATTCATTAATGACGCGTCCAACACGTCACATCAAAATCATATTCGTGCATTGTTTGCAATCATATTGACTACCGACTCTGCGTTATGTCTAACAGAGTTATGAGATAATCATAAATCGCACATGGCTGAAGATATTATCCGTCGAATGCGCAAAGAAAATTAAAATATGAACATGGATTTCACAGCAAAAATCTTCAATGAAGCGTTGATAATGATTGAAGAATAGTGCTTAGAAATCGCAAACAAAGTTCTCAATCAGTTGGAAATGCCATCATCGAATCGATCTGCTGCTATTTCGTTCGATGTAGAATTGCGTCGTGAACAAAATTACAACACGGGTGATCTGTTGTTGTAAGTGCAATCAAATATTCCTAGGCTAACCCCTTGAGCGAAAAGGCATTAACAATCAAATAATTCAAACTGTCAATACGGGCTTGAAGAAATCTTCTTAGATGCGCCGGGAGGAACTGGTAAAACCTTCCTAATTAGATTGATTCTGGCAGCATTTCGATCCCAAAATGGCATAACCTTAGCTCTTGCTTCGTCCGGAATTGCTGTGACATTGCTACCAGGTGGAGGAACTGCCACTTCGACTTTGAAATCGCCATTGAACATGCAATTCATTAAAACTCCAACGTGCAACATTTCCAATGCATCCGGCATGGGAAAAGTATTGCAGAAATGCAAACTTACTGTTTGAGATGAATGCACAATGCCCCACAAAAAATCGTTCGAGGCTCTTGATCGATCATTGCAAGATTTGCGTGGAAACATCAGACAATTTGGGAACGTGTTAATATTGCTTGCAGGAGATTTCAGGCAAACATTACCTATAATTCCTCGATCGACACCAGCGGATGAAATAAATGCTTGCCTGAAATACTCTATTTTGTGGTGCTACGTAAAGACATTTAAATTAGCTACAAATATGCGTGTAGTTATGTAGCTACTGCATCAGCTGAGATATTTTCACATCAATTTCTAGAAATGGGGAACGTGAACGGGCCGGTTGATCTGAATTCCAAACGAATTTCATCGCCTCATAACTTCTCCAATTTAGTGATGTCAAAAGAAATGGTTGAAAAAGTATTTCCCAATATTGAAACAAATTATAAGAATCACGATTGGCTGAGTGAACGAGCTATTCTTGTGCCCAAGAACAAAACGTCTACGACCTTAACAATATTTTTCAGTCTAATATTCAAAGCGAGGCAGTCACATACAAGTCCGTCGACACAGTTGTGGAAGCAGATGAAGCGGTTAATTATCCGGCAAAATTTTTTAATTCACTTGATCTGCCAAACATACCATCACACGTACGGCAATTGAAAATCGGTTTGCCAATTATCATGTTGCGAAATGTCAATCAGCCAAAACTTTGCAACGCCACGCGCCTTGCAGTAAAAAAAATTAATCAGCGACGTCGTAGAAGCAACAATCTTGACAGGACATTTCAAAGGGGAAGATGTCCTCATTCCTCGCATTCCTATGATTCCAACAGATATGCCATTTCATTTTAAGAGATTGTGATTTCTAATTCGATTGGCGTTTGCAATCATCATCAACAAAGCTCAGGGCCAATCTTTAGAATTGTGCAGTTTATATCTAGACACGGATTGCTTCTGACGTGGACAATTATATGTTGCGTGTTCTGGAGTCGGCAAACCAGACAATTTCTATATCTCCACAGAAAACGGAACAACAAAACCACAATGTATACCCACAAGTATTGTGAAATTAAACATATTATAAACGTGCGCTTTCACCTTTCTTTCTTTCCCATTTAACCAGACTGAGCCACAGCAACGCGTGGCGGGTACTGCTAGTAATAAATATTGAGATAACAAGGTCGAAGAAAACACTCACCACAATGTTTGCCGCACACTTGATGCTTTTCCTCAGGTGACTCACACTTGTAAGTGTTACGAAGAGAGAGTAAAGTGAGTAAGTGTTTACTCACCATTAAAGGGTTTGATTAATGCCAGATGAGGAGGGAGGAGCGTGGGCTTGAGCGATACTACAGTAATAAGATCAGCAGGATACGTTATAGAGAAATCAATGATGGCGAGTCTGCCGGGAGTGGGAGCCATGATGGTGCACAGGTCGGCCTCCTCACGCTGCAGCTGGCCCATCATCCCGGTGAAGCTGCCGTTTATGTAGTCGCCGAAGAAATGGTTAGGCTCCTCATGAATCTCGTACCTGAGGATAAGTGATGATTAGGGCCATATCCGACATTCTTTACTGTCCTTAGTATCTTCTTTGATGAATTATAATCGCTCCGGTCTTTGTTACTTTCATAAATATTTGAAAACATTTATTTACAAACAGCTCTACTCCTACCTTGTAAAATTTAACATGTTAAGCCTCTGTCAGTTTGGCTTCCACTCCCAAAAGAGTACCAACGATGCAATTATTTGTCTGCTTGATATAATCTGCACAGCTCTTGACAAAAATTAATTCCCAATTGACGTCTTCATTGACCTGAGAAAGGCCTTTGTTACTGTAATCCTAACTACGTCTTACTTTAACTTCACCATTATGGAATCCGAGGCCTTGCCCTGAACTATATTCAATCCTATCTTAGTGATAGACGCCAATATGTAGCCATCAATGATATAACCTTCCCCCACTCTACCATTAACCATAGGAGTGCCACAGGGCAGCATCCCAGGACCCCTTCTACTATTTCTTATATATATCATTGATCTGCCTAATGTCTCTAACAATCTTAAACCTATACTATTTGACGATACTACCTTCATCTACTCAGACCCCAACCACCGCACACTAAACAATGTTGTAAATAACGAAATAAAAAAAGTTCACTCATGGATGTCAACCAACAAACTCATACTAAACATTGGAAAGACCGACTACATTTTATTTGGAAGCAAATCATCAAAAGAAATTCAGCATCAGATAGACAATGGTAACATCAGCAATAAAAATGATGGAAAGTTATATATATATATATATATATATATATATATATATATATATATATATATATATATATATATATATATATATATATATATATATATATATATATATATATATATATATATATATATATATATATATATATATATATATGTTTTAGACATGAGACTCAACTTCAGCACCCACATACAACACATAGCCAAAAAAGTATCAAAAACGGTCGATATATTGTGTAAAATCATATATTATGTTCCTAACTCTGCTGTCCTCTCATTATATTACGCGCAAACTTATCCCTGTCTTACATACGGTATCTGTGCATGGGGTTCAATCACTGCAAACTACCTCAAGCCCATCATCACCCAGCAAAAATATGCTATCAGAACAATAACAAACTCTGTTTTCAGACAACTCAAAACCTCTCTGATTAAATCCCTAAACATGCTGAAATAAACTCACTCCACACATTCTCTTGTGCCAATACATGTACGAAACCCTGTTCCTAAATGCAAATCCTGTTCTGAAACTCTTCCTTGACAGATGTAATTAACCCATAATCACCACACAAGAAATAAATCAGCTGTCCTCCAAAAATAGGGTGATAAATGTAAGAGCACAAATAAGTGCAATTATGTACTATTCATAACTGTCAGGAATTGTACTTATTTTCACTTTGTATTAAATCGTAGTCAAATATATTGTGAATATTTGAGTTTACCTTGTGACGATAATCTCTTTCAAGAGAGATTGAGCCTGCTCTTCTCTACATCAAGTTACGTATAGTATACAACAATAAGATGCTACCTTCAAGATACGTCTACCAGTAGCACAAAACGTTTTGACCAGGAGGCAAACGTACCCAAGACTCACCCCCGTCCTCCACACTCCCTCCACGCCGGCTCGTCATCAACCAGCCAACTACCCTTCCCAGCCTGCCTGCTCCTGATTGGTGACTTGCCGACTGCACACCTGCACCTCGGCGCCCTCTACCTGAGTCGATGTCTGGGCTTGATCCAGCCATTGAAGTCAGAATATCCTTGTGCTCTCAAGCCGTGAACCACTAACTGATATACGCTGTGTATCAGGTGGATGTTTCTCAGCTAGCGCCATATTCTCAGCACCTGATTATTTTTCACTGTGTATTTATATTATTGTAGAGTAACTTCATCCCTATTATTCATTTATGTTATATGTTTTTGACTTGTTTGTTTGCACTGTACATAGCCAAGGGATTGTCTTTGTTTATAATTTATTTTCTATATTAATTAAAGTTTCATTGTTCATACTATGTGTTTTGCGTGTCTTCCCTTACTTTACCACAGATAAACAGGCAAGCAGTCTTATCTTTTTTTTGTAAGTGTGACTAGGCATTGACACCTGCCATTGGTGGACTGCCGAACATCTACACTCCTACACTTTCCCGTCACAACCTGAAAAACTGAATAGAAAACCACGACCTCACCTAACCGTCTTAGTTTTTGAAGATAATAATTTTATTGCTTCTTAATTACAATTAGTACTTAACCTATAGCTATATTGATATTATAGTTTTATAAAACTAATAAAACAAAACTAAAATATATTAATAAATTGTAAAGTAACTCAGGATATTTTCCAATTTTGTATAAAATCTCTATTGTTTAATAAAACTGAAAGAAATTCCTGATATTTAAAACTTGTGTATAGGAATTTGAACTTGAAAACTTCATCCTAAAATTCTGAGTGTCTTAACAGAAAACGAGGAGAATAAATGGAGAGGTAAATGTAACAGCCCCATAAGTGCAATTATGTACTGTGTATGACACTAAAGAAATGAACTTATTACACTTAGTATTAAATCGTACTGTCAATTCGGAGGATGGGTTGCAGCAAATATATATCTCTGATATTCCCAGTCAAATTAATTCTGTGCAAACACCTCTATGCAAAGAAGAGGACCTGATCTATGGAACTCACTCCCTAACGAATTTAAAAGTTGTCCAACCTATACTTTATTCAAAATTATAACGTAAAAAGTACCTAATTTCATCCACATAATTTCCTACCTAGTGCTTCAAACTCAACACTGTCTCTTGTGCTACCTTCTTCCCAAATATATGTGCCTAAACCATACTATTTCACCATTGTAATCACTATTATCAACTTATATCATAGTTGTTATTGAGAATGCAATTTTTACAACAATATACCCTATTGATAATCCTCAAATTATGCTACAGTGTACCTCTTGATAATCCTTAAATTTTACTACAACTTACCTGTTAATATTCTTCCATTCTTGCTACAAACTACCTACTTAAAATCATCTGTTACATTAAGGACCTGCCTGAAACGCTATGCGTATTAATGTCGTTACAAGAACGTAAAAGCATTAAAGGTATGCATTCTCATAAACCCAATGTACCTTTTTGCATTTATATAAATAAATAAATAAATATATAAGTAAATAAATCGTCAAGTATTAAGAATTAATTATACTTGAAAAATATACCATGCAAAGCAATATATATTTTGCTTAATATTACATGGAAATCTAGTGTGATAAATTTACACTATTAATAAAACAAATAAAATGCTGATTCCATTCCATGACCTCATCTCTCTCTACACCGAAATTAGATTAAACTGATTTTAAATCATTTATTAAAATTCAGATCAAAGCTTAGAAACAGAATGTACCTTATACAAAATATTATTGGTCAAATAACAAAGGCCAAAAAATGGATAACTAATGATCTAAGGAACCTAATCGAAAATCAGATAGCTATGTACAGTCGTGAAAACATATTCCTTTACTCCTCGAGTTGGTGGAACGTGCAAAATGGCAAAGCCGCATTTGTTATTATTGTAGTAATTGGTTAAATTATATATGAATAGATGCTTTGTAACGACTAGTCTCAATGCTATTGAAAGAAAAATTGTGTAGAGCAGTGAATACAAATTAATATTTGAAGATTCGTTAACAAGGCAGATGGCTCTACGTAAGCGGAGGAGATTTTGCTCATGCCATCCAGATTAGGGGCAAACGCTGTAGCCACTCCGTCTAGAGCAGCTAGGGGTAGACCCGAGGCTTCTGGTCTCTGCGATGCTTGCCAGAAACCAGGGGACCCTGGGTAACATATCCTAGGCATGCTACAAGACACATGGCTCGGGTGAAACGTCATGACAATATCACTCGGTTCGTAGCTGGCCGCCTGCGGCAAAGAGGTTTTGAGGTGGAACGTGAAGTCCGTACACTGCTCTTGGTGATGTTCAATATAACACTATTGGAAGGGTTTTCTTGAAATACCTTACTGATCATAATATTACTGTGTATGATACTGATAAACAGATTCATTTATTGGGAAGTAGACTTGATTATGTGATTGGGTACAGCCTAGCAGATAGAAACGTCAACGGTAAGCTCATCGCAGAACTAGGAAATGATCTTTTGCAATATATTGTAAATACAATGTAACGGATATTAGGCCTACTCCTCATCCTAGGGTTAAGATTAACATTCCAGACTATCTTAAACCACACTTTAAACTACTGTACACAAGTGTTACCTTGGGTATACACCTGTATCAGTGGACCACTTTCACGATGATCTTGTCAGTATCATTACCGGTTATTTTGATACCTGGGTTAAATCAAGGAAAAAAATAACGATCGTTCTTCCTCACGGACAGAGGAAGAACTATTATTATTGCAGAGCGAGTTAAAGTGCTTCAGCTGCTGATTGTTATAAACGAGACAAAACAGCTGACTATTTACTAGCATTCCTCAATGCCAACAGAGATTTTCGCGAGCTTAAGGGTCAAGTTAAGGACACATATTTGGAACAAGTCCTACAAGGTATCAATAGAACTACAACATTATCGGAAATGTGGAACAAAATTAAAAACATTACCAAACCGTCAACCCCAGTTCAGCTTCATTATACTCCTGCAGAATATGCTGACATGCTCCTAGCTCAACGGTCTAGTGTCATACAAATTTCTTCCTTACCCCCAAATATACAGCAGCATTTAAATAATACCAACATTAACAGAAACTTTAATATAGAAATAGAACGTTCCTCACCAGATTTAACGGATCAGTTTGCTCAATCCGCCTTTGAATTAACATCAGCATTTGGGAAACCTAAATATAACCTCGCCCCTGGTGAGGATGGTATAACTTATAACATCTTGAGCTTACTGAGTGATGTCCTTAGCCACCCTCGGCTTGACCTCTATCAAATGAGCCTCTCACAAGGTATCTTGCCAAAGAAATGGACACAAAGTCTCATTGTACCAATTCCTTAACCTTACCCTCAAAAATTCAGACCCATTTCCCTTTCACCTTGCATGTGTAAAGTCTTGGAGAGAATTGTTCTCAATCGTATCATGTTTTAGGTCAAAGAAAATCTAGCTCCTAACCTATATTGGTTTATGCCCAAGTGTAGCACGCAAACATGCTTTGCTGAATATATTGTAAACTCCCAGAATGGGACACAGGCAGCCTTTATTGACCTAAAATCAGCTTTAGATGTAGCGAAAGGCAATATAATATTAGAGCAACTTGTTGAATTTGGAATCAAAGGTAATCTTCGAAGTTGGAAAAAGAGCTACCTATCCAACAAGCGTGCTAGTGTCCTATTTAAAGAAGTTAAAAGTACAAGAACAGATGCATTTGAACTAGGCACACCTCAAGGTGGTGTCCTAAGACCTATGCTCTTTAATATACTTATGCACAAACTTATCCATGACATACCGGTACAACCTACTGAAACTGTTATATGTTATGCTGATGATATTTGTATAATGGCACACAGTAAACCAAGGCTACAAGTGTTACTTGATGCATTCCCCAAGAAAGTAGTAGAATGTGGCTTCATAATCTCTGTTGATAAAACAAGGGTTCTGATTCCCTATTCTCTTCATGCTAACTATACTATTAATGAAGTGCCCGTGGAGAATTGTGAGTCATATAAATATCTTGGGGTCGAGGTTAATGATTCAAATCTCATCAGCAACTTGCGCAAAAAAACTTGTTGAGCATCTTAAACCTCTCAAAACTCTTGTGGGCAAATGATTTGCATCAGCATAAAATATGCTTGTGGTTTTAATATTGCCTTTATACGATCTGATGTTGATTATTATCACTTGCATCTTCTTAATTTTTCTCCTAAATAACTACAAAGCCTAGATATAGTACAGAATGATGCCGTGCACATCACCCAGGGTTGTGCAGAACTGTCATAATTGTTAACATGAGAAAGGAACTAAAATTACCTTCCATTTACGAAAGAATAGTCCTACTTAGTACTATGTTTTGCGCCAAAACTTTGAAAAATAATGGTCCCCCCAGCTCTATTCTAATTAAATTAAGATCCATTCTTAACAATTCTGAGTGTTCACTCAATCCGCCGCAAAAAGCTCCTTACAGTGTGTATTCACCTAGTTGTGCTTGCGGGGGTTGAGATCTGCTCTTTCGGCCTGCCTCTCAACTGTTACTAACTACTATTTTTTTTCCCCCACACCACACACACACACACACCCCAGGAAGCAGCCCGTGTCAGCTGACTAACTCCCAGTTACCTATTTACTGCTAGGAAACAGGGGCATTAGGATGAAAGAAACTCTGCCCATTGTTTCTCACCGGCGCCCGGAATCGAACCCGGGACCACAGGATCAGGCGTCCAGAGTGCTGTTTGCTTAGTCACCGGCCCCTCAGCTCAGTTGTTGTGCCTATATTCTTCTGAAACTGAATGTGTCTCTTAATCTTGATAAAACTGTTCACTATATTTCCCCTTCGAAAGATGTCCAGGTCTCTTTGCATTATATCACCATCAATGTCAAACAAATGTATAACACTAAAACTATGAGATGTATAACATTTGAAGCTATTGACAATCATCTTCAGAATCTCAAACCAACTGAATCCTATGCCTTTACTGATCACTCTGTGCAGTTAGACACTAGTAGAGCAGGTTGTGCATGTGCAGTATATAAAAGGAATGAAATTATCATGTCTAGTACACAGAGATTGAACAACTGGGTAAGCACGACACAGACTTAGCTATTGGGTATTTATCTAGCCACTGAGTACCTTAAGCTCAATGGTGGTAGTGTTATTCTGTGACTCTAAAAGTACTCTACGGTTCTTAAATAACGAATCACAATGTATGTCTGAAGTAGCTTGTAATATTAAATGGAATGTAATTTTTGCCAATGATAATAACTATTGTATAAAATTTGTGTGGATCCCATCCCATGTTGGAGTTGGAAAACATGACTTTGTAGATCGGTTGGACAATGAGGCTTGCAGGAAAGAAAACACTGATTTTGACTTTGGACTACCTAATGCAATTATTAGAAACATACAAATTAAAGAAATTAATTCAGATTTAGCAGAACTAAGAAATGCCCAGAGATCTGAAAGCCGCAATATTAAGAGCTATGACAAGTTTTGTAATGGTAGGTATTTGTATGGTCAGCACAGTAACCGGACCAGGCAATGTGATATAATCATTGAACGAATTTGCCTTGGCAATAGACACATCTGGCAGGTTAGTGAGGCTGAGCCACTACCAGAATATTCAGATTGTAAACTCTGTGATAAATCTTTAATGCATTCACTAGAACACTATATTGTTGAATGTGAAACCGTAAAAGACCTTAGACCTGCCGGCCTATTGTACCACCAACTGTGTAACTATTTCATTGACTCAGATGTTCTGGATGACATCCTAACAATTTTTCCTAAATTTGCTTGTCCATTTTAAAAAATGAAGAACAATTTTATATATATATATTTTTTTTTTGAGATATATACAAGAGTTGTTACATTCTTGTACAGCCACTAGTAAGCGTAGCGTTTCGGGCAGGTCCCTGGAATACGATCCCCTGCCGCGAAGAATCGGTTAGGTTTGGTAGGGTTGGTTAGTTATCAAATATCTACGTATAACTAGCTAGTTTTAACTTTATATATATATTATTTATATATATATATATTATATAAAAAGTTTGTGAGGAAGACCTCTGGTGTCAATGTGGGGACCCATAGCCTCGGAGAAGAAAATAAAAAGTATTCAGAGGAGACCTTGTGGTCACTCACTAAACACTAATATTATCTTCTACCACCCCCATTCTTTTGTATGTACACATATATATTTGCTTTATTTGAACTTTGTTACAAAGAGGGAGTTACATATAGGTTACAAAGATGGTTATAATATATATATTATTTATATATATATATATTATTTATATATATATATATATTATTTATATATATATTATTTATATATAAATATATTATATATAAATATATTATTGTTATATAAATATATTATTTATATATAAATATATTATTTATATATAAATATATTATTTATATATAAATATATTATTTATATATATATATATATATATATATATATATATATATATATATATATATATATATATATATATATATATATATATATATATATATATATATATATATATATATATATATATATATACTATTACACTACACCCTTATATATTACACTAATATATATATATATATATATATATATATATATATATATATATATATATATATATATATATATATATATATATATATATATATATATATATATATAGTATTTTGGTAACAGTCTTTCCTGTAGACATATATTATTAAATATGACCGAAAAAGTAAGATTAATAATTCTAACACGAATTTTCTCAATCTTTCGTACATTTCGTCTCACTGTTGGAGGTAAATCAAAAATCAATTCTCCAAAATTCATTTTTATTTCTAGTCTGACGCGACACGAGCGCGTTTCGTAAAACTTATTACATTTTCAAAGACTTTAGTTCACAAATACACAACTGAATAGAACTTATGCATCTCCGATTTTATATCTACATTTGAGTGAGGTGGAAGGGGTGATGTGGCATTAACACAAGACAGAACAAGATGTGGTATTAATAGGGTATTAATTTCATCAACACAAGACAGAACAAGAGTATTAATAGAGTATTAATTTCATCAACACAAGACAGAACACGAAACAATGGATATTGAATAGAAGTGTTTGTAGAAAGCCTATTGGTCCATATTTCTTGATGCTTCTATATTGGAGCGGAGTCTTGAGGTGGGTAGAATATAGTTGTGCAATAATTGGCTGTTGATTGCTGGTGTTGACTTCTTGATGTGTAGTGCCTCGCAAACGTCAAGCCGCCTGCTATCGCTGTATCTATCGATGATTTCTGTGTTGTTTACTAGGATTTCTCTGGCGATGGTTTGGTTGTGGGAAGAGATTATATGTTCCTTAATGGAGCCCTGTTGCTTATGCATCGTTAAACGCCTAGAAAGAGATGTTGTTGTCTTGCCTAAATACTGGGTTTTTTGGAGCTTACAGTCCCCAAGAGGGCATTTGAAGGCATAGACGACGTTAGTCTCTTTTAAAGCGTTCTGTTTTGTGTCTGGAGAGTTTCTCATGAGTAGACTGGCCGTTTTTCTGGTTTTATAGTAAATCGTCAGTTGTATCCTCTGATTTTTGTCTGTAGGGATAACGTTTCTATTAACAATATCTTTCAGGACCCTTTCCTCCGTTTTATGAGCTGTGGAAAAGAAGTTCCTGTAAAATAGTCTAATAGGGGGTATAGGTGTTGTGTTAGTTGTCTCTTCAGATGTTGCATGGCTTTTCACTTTCCTTCTTATGATGTCGTCGACGAAACCATTGGAGAAGCCGTTATTGACTAGGACCTGCCTTACCCTACAGAGTTCTTCGTTGACTTGCTTCCATTCTGAGCTGTGGCTGAGAGCACGGTCGACATATGCGTTAACAACACTCCTCTTGTACCTGTCTGGGCAGTCGCTATTGGCATTTAGGCACATTCCTATGTTTGTTTCCTTAGTGTAGACTGCAGTGTGGAAACCTCCGCCCTTTTCCATGACTGTTACATCTAGAAAGGGCAGCTTCCCATCCTTTTCCATCTCGTAAGTGAAACGCTGCACGGAACTCTGCTCAAATGCCTCCTTCAGCTCCTGCAGATGTCTGACATCAGGTACCTGTGTAAAAATGTCGTCAACATACCTGCAGTATATGGCCGGTTTCAAGTTCATGTCGACTAAGACTTTTTGCTCGATGGTACCCATGTAGAAGTTTGCAAACAGGACACCTAGGGGAGAACCCATGGCGACCCCATCTACTTGCTTATACATGTGCCCATCCGGGCTCAAGAAAGGTGCCTCTTTAGTACAAGCTTGGAGTAGTTTCCTCAGAATATTTTCTGGTATGTCAAGAGGAGTACAGGCTGGATCACGATACACTCTGTCGGCTATCATTCCGATTGTCTCGTCCACAGGTACGTTGGTAAACAGCGATTCTACGTCCAACGAGGCTCTTATCCCTGTGGCCCGTGTGCCCCGCAGTAAGTCAACAAATTCCTTTGGAGACTTCAGGCTGAAGGCGCAAGGAACATAAGGAGTCAGCAGGCCATTGAGTCGCTTCGCCAGTCTGTACGTGGGTGTGGGTATCTGGCTAATGATTGGCCGAAGTGGGTTTCCAGGCTTGTGCGTCTTGACATTTCCATACGCATATCCAGGTTTATATTCCCCAATGATCTTTGGCAGGTGGAGTCCGGATTTCTTGGCGTTCACAGTTTCGATCAGTTTGTTGACCTTTGCTTTTAATTCGGCTGTAGTGTCCTTCGTTACCCTTTGGAACTTAGTTTGGTCAGAGAGTATGATGTTCATTTTCGCCAGATATTCGTCTTTTTTAAGAATGACATATATTGGCGACTTGTCACCTCTCCTGACAACTATCTCCTTGTTCTCACGAAGGCTTTTAGCTGCCGCTTTAAGCTCGGGGGACAGTATGGTGCTTCTGTAGTTGCCTCGATTCTTTCCTCCTTCTGCAATAAGTTCTGCTTGTAAGGTATCTTTGGTAGTGACCTTCTTTTGTGTCTCGAGGTCGAATATGTCGTCCAACAGAATTTCCAACTCTACTTTCCGGGCCATCTCACTCGGTCTGGACATAACATGACAGTTTATGCCCAGATTTAGGAGAGTGACTTGGTCCTCAGTGAGGTTAATTCCTGCAAGGTTCAGGAAGCCATCTCTTGGTCGTGGAATTGCCATAGGTCCTCCATATAATGTTGTTAGTTTCTTGATAATCCTTGTTTCAGTGCTGAGGTGATGTTGGTCTGTGAGGATGTCGAGGTGTTGTTCAATGCGGGTACGGATACTATCGTCGATGTTGCTATTTCTCCACTCGTTTGTAGCATGAAGTAGTTGCGTTTTATTGTCTTTGATTTCATTCTCTGCCTTGTATATCTGATCACGAATCAGATCCTGGCGATATTTTATCGTGAAGGCTTGATTCCTTGCTGCTGGGTCGTGCGCTTTAATATTAGTATATTTTGGTAGCAGTCTTTCCTGTAGACATATATTATTAAATATGACCGAAAAAGTAAGATTAATAATTCTAACACGAATTTTCTCAATCTTTCGTACATTTCGTTTCACTGTTGGAGGTAAATCAAAAATCAATTATCCAAAATTCATTTTTATTTCTAGTCTGACGCGACACGAGCGCGTTTCGTAAAACTTATTACATTTTCAAAGACTTTAGTTCACAAATACACAACTGAATAGAACTTACGCATCTCCGATTTTATATCTACATTTGAGTGAGTTGGAAGGGGTGATGTGGCATTAACACAAGACAGAACAAGATGTGGTATTAATAGGGTATTAATTTCATCAACACAAGACAGAACAAGAGTATTAATAGGGTATTAATTTCATCAACACAAGACAGAACACGAAACAATGGATATTGAATAGAAGTGTTTGTAGAAAGCCTATTGGTCCATATTTCTTGATGCTTCTATATTGGAGCGGAGTCTTGAGGTGGGTAGAATATAGTTGTGCAATAATTGGCTGTTGATTGCTGGTGTTGACTTCTTGATGTGTAGTGCCTCGCAAACGTCAAGCCGCCTGCTATCACTGTATCTATCGATGATTTCTGTGTTGTTTACTAGGATTTCTCTGGCGATGGTTTGGTTGTGGGAAGAGATTATATGTTCCTTAATGGAGCCCTGTTGCTTATGCATCGTTAAACGCCTAGAAAGAGATGTTGTTGTCTTGCCTATATACTGGGTTTTTTGGAGCTTACAGTCCCCAAGAGGGCATTTGAAGGCATAGACGACGTTAGTCTCTTTTAAAGCGTTCTGTTTTGTGTCTGGAGAGTTTCTCATGAGTAGGCTGGCCGTTTTTCTGGTTTTATAGTAAATCGTCAGTTGTATCCTCTGATTTTTGTCTGTAGGGATAACGTTTCTATTAACAATATCTTTCAGGACCCTTTCCTCCGTTTTATGAGCTGTGGAAAAGAAGTTCCTGTAAAATAGTCTAATAGGGGGTATAGGTGTTGTGTTAGTTGTCTCTTCAGAGGTTGCATGGCTTTTCACTTTCCTTCTTATGATGTCTTAGACGAAACCATTGGAGAAGCCGTTATTGACTAGGACCTGCCTTACCATACAGAGTTCTTCGTCGACTTGCTTCCATTCTGAGCTGTGGCTGAGAGCACGGTCGACATATGCGTTAACAACACTCCTCTGGTACCTGTCTGGGCAGTCGCTATTGGCATTTAGGCACATTCCTATGTTTGTTTCCTTAGTGTAGACTGCAGTGTGGAAACCTCCGCCCTTTTCCATGACTTTTACATCTAGAAAGGGCAGCTTCCCATCCTTTTCCATCTCGTAAGTGAAACGCAGCACAGAACTCTGCTCAAATGCCTCCTTCAGCTCCTGCAGATGTCTGACATCAGGTACCTGTGTAAAAATGTCGTCAACATACCTGCAGTATATGGCCGGTTTCAAGTTCATGTCGACTAAGACTTTTTGCTCGATGGTACCCATGTAGAAGTTTGCAAACAGGACACGTAGGGGAGAACCTATGGCGACCCCATCTACTTGCTTATACATGTGCCCATCCGGGCTCAAGAAGGGTGCCTCTTTGAGCCCGGATGGGCACGTCTGCACGACATGTCTACTATTTCTCAAAGTTCAATTAACCATTTTTGTGATCGGGAACAGCTCTGCCGTTAGATGCTTGTGTAATTTAATTT
The DNA here is from genome assembly GCF_020424385.1 of Procambarus clarkii. Taxonomy (NCBI): domain Eukaryota; kingdom Metazoa; phylum Arthropoda; class Malacostraca; order Decapoda; family Cambaridae; genus Procambarus; species Procambarus clarkii. The sequence continues at coordinate 40,817 of NW_025569586.1, read as the reverse complement.
CAGTAAAATAATTCAACCAGTCTGGATCAATTAAGTACAACAGAGGTTAACTGTTATAACTTAACCTTGCTAAGTAACTGGGTAAGCGATGCGGAACAATACAATGCTCTAGTCTGGGCTAGACCAGACGAGGACAGATCAGTGTGGACACCAGATCTACTGGGAGAGGTCACCCATCTTACCTCTCCCAAGGCCAGCCCCCAACATCTAGCTGGTTGCCCAAGGTATAGTTGCTATGGTTATGTATAGGGATAGTCTCATTGCCATTCAGGTCAAGTAGGGAGTGTTAAAGTGACAGGGAGTGAACATATTTAGATTTTGTTTTAGTTTTTCTTTTAATAAATTAATTAGTTAATATTTTGCATTTTATTGTTTCCATGTGTTATGTGAACTTGTCTTGGTCACGTGGTCCACACGAGGTAAAGTTGGATTGGGCGCCGATTCTAACATCGAATCGGAATTCATCATTACCGTGTAATTTATTCCACACTCAAGGTCATCGGTTATAGTGGGGATCAAGCCCCAAGGTTGATTAATTAGCATGATCGATCCAGACCTCGATCATTGCTCTTGTGTTACTGGTCTGGTGGTGGCGGCGGAGGCGACTCTAGGGTTTTGCTCAAAGCCTAGGTCACGTCATACTGGTTGTAGAATCCTAAGTCGGTCAATCGTCTTAGGACCACGTGGCGTGGAGTTGGCTTTGGTAAAAGTTTTGGAGTCTCTTGTAGAGAATAAAAAGTAAGAATACGGGTAGAGAAGGAGAAGAAGGAAAGAGAAGTAGAGAACAACCCTACCCGTGTTATTTATCCCACCGCTGCCACCATTGTAACACGGATAGGGTTTCTCTACTTATCTTTCCTTCTTCTTTTCCCCCTCTACCCGTATTCTTACTTTTTATTCTCTACAAGAGACTCCAAAACTTTTACCAAAGCCAACTCCACGCCACGTGGTCCTAAGACGATTGACCGACTTAGGATTCTACAACCAGTATGACGTGACCTAGGCTTTGAGCAAAACCCTAGAGTCGCCTCCGCCGCCACCACCAGACCAGTAACACCGAGCAATGATCGAGGTCTGGATCGATCATGCTAATTAATCAACCTTGGGGCTTGATCCCCACTATAACCGATGACCTTGAGAGTTCTTGAGTGTGGAATTAATTACACGGTAAAGATGACTTCCGATTTGATGTTAGAATCGGCGCCCAATCCAACTCTGCCTCGTGTGGACCACGTGACCAGGACAAGTAAACACATAAACACATGGAAACAATAAAAATGCAAATTATTAACTAATTAATTTATTAAAAGAAAAACTAAAACAAAATCTAAATATGTTCACTCCCTGTCACTTTAACACTCCCTACTTGACCTGGATGGCAAATGAGAAGACTATCCCTATAATTAACAATAGCAACTATACCTTGGGCAACCAGCTAGATGTTGGGGCTGGTCTTGGGAGAGGTAAGATGGGGTGACCTCTCCCAGTAGATCTGGAGTCCACACTAATCTGTCCTCGTCTGGTCTAGCCCAGACTAGAGCATTGTATTGTTCCGCATAGACTAAGTTTTACCAAGTTACTTAGCCAGGTTTAAGTTATAACAATTAACCTCTGTTGTACTTAATTGATCCAGACTGGTTGAATTATTTTACTGAAATTAAATTACACAAACATCTAACGGCAGAGCTGTTCCCGATCCCCAAAATGGTTAATTGAACTTTGAGAAATAGTAGACATGTCAACCCTGATGACCTATGACCGCCGGTCACTCCGCCTTACAACTTAAATCTGATTCGTGACGTCACTGATGGTGACTTACTCAATAATTAGAATACTCTTGATATTGTACCCAGCACTATTATACAATACAATTTTAATACAAAATGAATAAAGGCTAATTTCTCTAAATTACTGAATACTATAGGATGGTTCCTTATACAAAATTTTGAACAAAGATGCCCGCCATTTGTGACTCAGACCTGCTAATCCCCAGGGGAATGTGCGTTGAGAGGTCAGGTCCCTACCCGAAACTTCTGGAACCTTCTGGAATAATTCTTACAACAGCCTAGTTTGTTACACTGAATGAATGGTCCAACAAATGCCTGCTAAAGTTTAACCCGAGTAAATGCAAAGTAATGAAATTAGGCAGTGGAAACAGGAGGCCAGACACAGGATACAGAATAGGAGATGAAGTACTTAATGAAACAGACAGAGAGAAAGATCTAGGAACTGATATCACACCAAACCTGTCTCCTGAAGCCCACATAAAAAGAATTACGTCTGCGGCATATGCGAGGCTGGCTAACATCAGAACAGCCTTCAGGAACCTGTGTAAGGAATCATTCAGAATCTTGTATACCACATAGGTAAGACCAATCCCGGAGTATGCGGCCCCTGCATGGAGCCTGTACCTTGTCAAGCACAAGACAAAGTTGGAAAAAGTTCAGAGGTATGCCACTAGACTAGTCCCAGAACTAGAGGCATGAGTTAAAAGGAAAGGTTGCGGGAAATGCACCTTACGACACTGAAAGACAGAAGAGTGAGGGGAGAAAGGATCACTACTTACAAAATCCTCAGGGGAAAGGACAGGGTAGACAAGAATAAACTATTCAACACTGGTGGTATGCGAACAAGGAGACACAGGTGGAAACTGAGTATCCAAATGAGCCATAAGGACGTTAGAAAGAACTTTTTCAGTGTCAGAGTAGTTAACAGGTGGAGTGCATTAGGCAGCGATGTGGTGGAGGCTGACTTCATACACAGTTTCAAATGTAGATATGATAGAGCCCAGTAAGCTCAGGAATCTGTACTCCAGTTGATTGACAGATGAGAGGCGGGACCAATGAGCCAAAGCTCAACCCCCACAAGCACAAATAGGTGAGTGCAGACACAGACACAGACAGAGACACAGTTGCAGAGACACAGAATCACAGAAACACAGAGACACAGAGACATAGATAGAGACAGAGACACAGAGACAGACACAGACACACAGACAGAGACAGAAACTCAGAAACACAGAGACAGAGACAGAGACAGAGACACAGAGGCAGAGACACAGAGACAGAGAAACAGAGAGAGAGAGAAACAGACACAAAGATAGAGACAGACACACAGAGACAGACACACAGAGACAGGCACACAGAGACAGGCACACAGAGACACAGAGACAGAGACACAGAGACAGGCACACAGAGACAGACACACAGCTGTGTCACCAGTTGATTGACTGTTGAGAGGTGGGACCAAAGAGCCAGAGCTCAACCCCCCCAAGCACTAATTGGTGAGTACAAATAGGTGAGTACAGACACACAGAGACAGACATGCAGAGACAGACACACACATTGAGAAGGTTTTCAGGTTGGGCTGGTACAACAAGGACAGAGACCACCTAGTAAAGATAGTGTTTGCAAACGAGACTACGAAGGAGGTTATTCTAGAATGGAAGAGTCATCTGCAGTATGTGGAGGAATACAAAAAAGTATTCCTGCAGAGGGACAGGACGAAGGAGGAGAGAGCCAGGGCAGCAGAAGTAAGAAAGAAGCCCAGGGAGAGAGGAGAAAGTCAGTAAATCGCAGCACCCCACACAACAGTCCCAGAGACAAGAAGGGAACCCACAACCAGCATCCCAGCAACACCAGAGGGGAGAGCAACACCGACACCCTCCTCTGCATAGAAACCCTCCCTACTCCCTAACCCTACGTGCCACCACTCAAATGCTCACTCAACCCTCCCTCCCCCTGCCCAACCCCATACCGACCCTATCAACCCTCCCCCATTCCCACCATATCCTCTGTCCCCCCTCCCCCTTCATCCCATATCCGCCCTATCCCTCTGCCCCTTTCACCTTGTATCCACCATGTCCCCCCTACCTCCTTACTCCCTACCCAACCTGTCCCCCCTTCCCTTGAACCCCCACCCCCCACACCAGAATCCACTGTGACCCTGTTAACCACCTCACAGATCTTCACACCTATGAACAGCTTCCTCCATCAGCAAAACACTCACCAAGAAGGGGACAAGAGAATGATCAGAAGAAATTGAGCTTCTGAGCAATGTACACAAACATAGATGGGATTACGAATAAAACAAGTGAACTTGGAGAATGGGCACTAGAAGAAAACCCAGACATAATAGCACTCACAGAAACAAAGGTAACAAAACCCTAACAAATGCGGTGTTTCCACAGGACTACTATGTAGTGAGGAAAGAGAGAGAAGGAAGAGGAGGAGGTGGTGTAGCTTTGCTGATAAGAAAAGGCTGGAGTTTTCAAGAGATGGTTGTTATGAGGGAATGAAAATTCCCTCAGCTAGTTTTTCTAGTTTTCTAGATTAGGCTAGAGTCACTTTAGGACTCTACACAAGAAGTTTTCAAACTACATGCACTTGTGTGGTGTTGGATGAAAGTTTATGCTAAGAACCATCGTTTAAGACTAGCCAGAGGTCTGTGACTGCTCTGTAGAGAGAATTACAGAATTTATCCTGTTTCTGTGAAATGGGATTGGAGAGAGAGTGAGTGGTATGAGAGGGTACTTGACTCACCAACGGTTTTAGAGGTGGGGGAACAGAGGGGGAACGTTGCCTTCCCCACCATGTGAGGTATGGCGCCACTGTCATAGGCCTCCCCCTCCTTGTGACTTCATGGGACGCATCATGGTGAGGGGCATCTGTGATTCGTCTAAGGACCTCAGCCTCGTGGCGAGTTTTAGGCGCGACCAGCTGTAATTGGAAGCGGCACGAGGGGTTGTGCCGGCTTTGTGCTGATTGGTCAAGACAAGGTTAGGGGGGAGACGGGCACTTGAGTTCCCCTATGCCGCCAAAATCTTCAGTTTGAGCTGAGCAGCAAGCTGAGGAGGTGACCCTGGGTGGGGGGGGGGGCGGCTGTCACCTCCACCACCGTTAATCACTGTGTCATCCTTATTACTCATCGTGCATGGCACTCCTGCTATCATGGGTTGTGTCGAGGCCCAATGTGCGTGAAATGGGGCCAAGGAGTATGGAAGGAACAGTAAAAATCTAAAAGACAGTGTTCACCCATGAGGCAGCTGGCAGGCCTCATGGTGTATCAGAGGTTGGCTTACCTCCGGTTCGAGTATCTTGTCTATGTTAACGGACAATTGGTAGAATAAGGGCAGGGCCTCCTAGTGTAATTGTGGTGATATTACAGGCCCCAGTTGGACTTTGAATTCCACCTTGCTGTGTCCGCCATGTGGTGACGCCTGCCATTATCACACTCGGTGTACGAGCGAGGCATGCTCTGGTATGATGGGGGTGTGGGTACTCTCCCATCCACGTTGTGTATGCCTGTGGTCAGCCAGCCAGCCTGAGGCAACCCCCATGTGCGCACCTAGCCGCTCAGTGGCAAGACAGTGGGGCCACACCCTGGCCACCCCGCGCACCAGCTCATCCCGGGTGGGCACTGTGACGCCCCGCGCTACTCCGTGGCCACCCCTTAGGGCCACGCGGTGGCCACATGCCTTGGCCATCCCCTTGGGCCACGCTTGGCCACCTGCCCTGGACACCCTAGGGCCACACCTAGTCGACGCACTAGGAGCGAGCTAAATGTTCTTCAGCCAGTGAGGTAGTGACTGGGGAAATGAATGTAATGAGAGTGGAAATTGTGAGAATAATTGTTACAGTGTCTCAGGACTGTTGTTAATTTCGGTAACAGCTGTGTGGTCCCATATCGCCTGCCAGGCGAGGGAAACAGCTGAGAGACCGCTGTCTGTACTGACGTCCAGGTGTCTGTTTGTGATGCACCTGGAGACGGATGTTTACATGGGACCACACATAAAGATGTACATAGATATATGTTGTGTGAAGACTGACTCGAGTATGTAACCGGTCAGTGTAGAGATATACCATGTAAATGATCCAGTTCTGTCGATTCTATATAATCGTTCAGTCTAGATTAATGTCATGTTGCCGCATGTTAATTATATCATTGCAGAGGTAGGCAGGCCAGTGTTGTAGGGTTGTCAGTTACCCTAAGGTCTGTATAATTATGTATATATTTATCTAGTGATATAATTTTCATTGATTAAGAGAATGCCATTTCCATGTGTTTTCATTTGCATGTATATAGATGTACGGTGTTGTGTGGTGAGTCAGTAAATGAGATTGCTGACTTATTGCCTAATGATGTCATTAGCATGTGGGGTATGCTGACGGCATCATTTTGTTGTAGGTTTGGGCAGTGTTGTTGTTGGTATACGTAATATTACTGCCCTAGGAGCTGTGTTGAGGGTTTAAGGAGGTCCCTTTGATTATTCAGGGGAATTCACAGTATTTAATGAGAGAAGGCAATTGATTAGTTATAGCCTAAATATGAAAATTAGTGCCAGCTGTCCGCGTAGCGACGGTGCTTTATATTGACGTAAATTGTCTTGCTGAAGTAGTAGTGATTGTTCACAGTAGTCCCTTGCAACTGTTGCAAGATTAGAGGGGGCAGTAATGTAGGTATACTTTTGTTGTTGCCTAACTGTGTGTCATTACTGTGTGGGTACAGTAATTAACGTGTTGCAGAAGCTGCAACCGTATGTGGGCTGTGCATTTATGTTGTTATGCCACTGTAAGTGTGACCTATGTAACACTGGGGTTACTTTGTATTCTTTAAGTTGTGTTGAGGACTTAAGGATTCAGTGAGTTAATTAATGGGAATTAACTCTATAAGGGGTTGCACATTTCTTGATGAGTGAGAGAGCTGTTAAAGGAGAACAGTGTTGAGCTCGTTGAGATACGTTTCTGGTTCAATTAATTGTCCATGTGACAACTAGTTGATCACTCTAGCTAATTATGTAATTAGCATTCTCATCATGAATTCACGTAGTGGGAGAGGAACTGTCAGAGTCTGTCAGTAATTGTGTTAACGTAATTTGCTCGAGACTAATTACCTTTCTGGGGTATTGCAATTAGTGGCTCATGATAATTAGTGGAGTAATTAACGTCTGGGGTCTTGAGGACTCAGATGACTCGGTAAACCAAGGTCAGGGAGCTAGCATAACTCGTAATATTAATCATATTCTGTCTGATGACAGTGGATTAAGATGCACTCTAGTTAATTAGTGGGGTAATTAACTCCTCGCCCATGAATTCACAGTGTTTGATGAGACCTGCTTAGGTAGTGCGGAGTGAGACGTATTTATGTATGATTAATTATCAGTCCTGGTGACAGTTAATTAATTGCTCGGGGTTAATTAGGGTAATTAACACTCATTAAAGTAAATTTTGACATAAACTGTTGAGAAGTTACCAAGTTAGTGGTAGGCTTAGTTAACGTAACTCGATGGGGATTTAAATAGTTGTCTGTTTGACATTAATTAGGAATTACTCACTGAATACTTGAAGGAGTCAAGTGTGATGTAATGTAAGAGAGACTTTGAGTTATTGTTAACAAGTTGACTTGTGTTAAGAGAGACAAGTGTTAATGATTAACGTAGAGTACCATCATGTTGTTGTCTAAGAGAGACAAGTGTTTGTGATTAACGTAGTACTTTGTTGCTGACTGCTGTGATCAGTCAATTAACGTAATTAATCACATAATCAATTTTGTAATTGGTTAAGGCAATTTCTTTTGTTTATCGTCTGGTAACGAGAGTAAAGTAACTTAGGGATTACTGGAGCTGTGTCCCAGAATCCCACCTTGCCTGGCTTCGTTTACTGGTTACAGCGCAACTTCTTGCAGGGAGTTGCAAAGAGTGTTCACATTAGGTTGTGATAGGGGGGGGGTCACTGTTGGACTACCCGCCTAGTTACGTGGGTCTCTCCCATAAGAGGACCTGTAAGATTGTGATTATAGTATCTATTCACCGTGAAGCCGTGACAATATTGATTGCAAGCTTGTGTCATCAGTGGGCATCCATCATTGTTCAGTTAGTTTATGTAATCAGCCCGCAGTGCGAGGGGCTGTTGAGTAGCTGTGTTGCAAGTGCCATTTGATAGACAATAACGTAACGAATCACTCTCTGTGAATCTTAGTCTGTGATTTTTTTTTTTTGGTTTGCAATATTGCGTCGTCAGTGGCACACCTGTGTTCAGGTTAGATCAGTATGCAGCCGCACAGCAAGGGTTGGAGTCATTGCTATTTTAGCTGTTTGTTATAGTGCCACTTGATGGACATTAACGTAACGTAAACTCGATGTTGTAGTAGTTTAGTCTCTTGTTGTTTAATAAATTATTTATTTTATAGAAAACGGTCTTTGATGTCAACCCTTTAACCATTCTTTTCCACCCATGTTCTGCTTTATACGATTGAGGTTGATGTGATCTTTTGAAATGACGGCTGTTATTGGGAATTCCAATTCCAATTCATAGCGCCACATCAAATATAAATATTTGGTTGTGAGAACACGTCGGTTACCCTTTATTAGTTTTAACGTCCTGTTTAACTAGGAGGAACCAGCGGCCTATTGTGGACAGATTTTCACCCCTGGTGGTGGAGGCCTGGCGGTTTGCTCCCGCTTTTCCTTTTTCTATTGGACTCATGCTTATCTGCCGTGTGCAGCTCTTTAAACTTGAGGTCCACCTCCTAAGGGAGGCAGGCGTAGAAAAAAATCTCCCAGTTGTTCAGGGCTGTGAAGATTTCAGTGACTACATAACAGGTACCATAGCAATTGGAGGACAAAAAACTGTAGTAGTAGTCGTATATAACCCCCCATCAAACGACAGAAGACCCAGACAGGAATATGAAAGAAACAACATGACCTTCATCAATATAATAGAGAGATCAGCTTCTGTAGCTAGCAGGAACGGATCCAGACTACTAATCATGAGAGACTTCAACCACGGGAAGAAAGATTGGGAGAACAGAGACCCACATGGAGGACCAGACAGATGGAGAGATAAGCTTCTGGCCGCAGTTACAAGAAACTTTCTAAGCCAACACATCAAGCGACCGACAAGAATGAGGGAAGAGCATGAACCTGCTATGCTTGATCTGATATTTACCCTAAATGTGTCGGATATAAAGGAAATTAAGTTGGAAGGCCCCTTGGGAATGAGTGACCACAGTGTATTGATCTTTCAGTACCTGGTTGAGCTAGGCTTTATCTCCCCTAAAAAAGAACTGAGAAACAAACGGCTGTCGTACCGAAAGGGAAATTATGAGGAGATGAGAAAATTCCTAGGGGATAAACCATGAGACACAGAACTCACAACTAATCCGTACAAGAAATGATGGACTATGTCACCCAAAAGTGTCAGGAGGCAGTAAGCAGGTTTATCCCGGCCGACAGGAAAAAAACGAGAAGCAAAAGAAGAATCCGTGGTTTAATAGTGCATGTATAAAAGCAAAGGAACTGAACAAAAGGGCGTGGTGGAACTTCCGAAATAACAGAACAGCAGACAGTAGAGAGAGATACCAGAGAACCAGGAAAGAGTCTGTTAGTGTGAGAAGAAAAGCTGAGAAAAAAACATGAAAATGATAGAGCTACTACACAGTCACATCAGGAGGAAAACAACAGTGAAAGAACAGGTGATGAAACTCAGAACGGGGGAGAAAAGGTACACAGAGCATGACAAAGAGGTGTGTAAGGAACTCAACAAGAGGTTCCAGGAGGTCTTTTCAATAGACCAAGGAGAGTTCACTGCGTTAGGATAGGTGGCAGTAAACCAGGCGGCTTCGGAAGGGTTCGAAATTACTAGAGATGAGGTCAAGAGGCACCTGCTGGATCTGGACGTGAGAAAGGCTGTTGACCCGGACGGAATCTTACCGTGGGTATTGAAAGAGTGTGCAGGAGTGCTTTGCTTACCACTCTCCATTGTGTATAGTAGGTCACTGGAGACGGGAGGCCTACCAGAAATATGGAAGACTGCTAATGTAGTCCCAATATACAAAAAGGGTGACAGGCAAGAGGCACTGAACTACAGGCTAGTGTCCTTAACTTGTATACCATGCAAGGTGATGGAGAAGATCGTGAGAAAGAACTTAGTAACACATCTGGAGAGAAGGGACTTCGTGACAACATATCAACATGGGTTCAGGGAGGGTAAATCTTGCCTTACTGGCTTAATAGAATTCTACAATCAGGTGACAAAGATTAAGCAAGAAAGAGAAGGATGGGCGGACTGCAATTTTTTGGATTGTCAAAAAGCCTTTGATACAGTACCCCATAAAAGGCTGATATATAAGCTGGAGAAACAGGTAGGAGTAACTGGTAGGGCGCTCCTGTGGATAAGGGAGAACCTAAGCAATTGGAAGCAGAGAGTTATAGTGAGGGGTGAGACCTGAGATAGGCGTGAAGGCACCAGTGGAGTCCCACAGGGCTCTATACTCGGACCAATCCTGTTTCTGATATACGTAAATCCTATACCTCAGAGGGTATAGACTCATTCCTCTCAATGTTTGCTAACGACGCCAAAATGATGAAAGGGATTAAGACAGAGGAGGACAGCTTGAGGCTTCAAGAAGACCTGGACAAGCTGCAGGAATGGTCGAACAAATGGTTGTTAGAGTTTAACCCAAGCATATGCAATGTAATGAAGATAGGTGTAGGGAGCAGGAGACCAGATACAAGATATCATTTGGGAGATGAAATACTTCAAGAGTCAGAGAGAGAGAAAGACCTGAGGGTTAATATCACGCCAGACCTGTCCCCAGAAGCTCATATCAAGAGGATAACATCAGCGGCATATGCCAGATTGGCTAACATAAGAATGGCCTTTAGAAACTTGTGTAAGGAATCCTTCAGAACTTTGTATACCACATATGTCAGACCAATCCTGGAGTATGCGGCTCCAGCATGGAGTCCATATCTAGTCAAGCATAAAACTAAACTGGAAAAGGTTCAAAGATTTGCCACCAGACTAGTACCCGAACTGAGGGGTATGAGCTACGAGGAGAGACTACGGGAATTGAACCTCACGTCACTGGGAAACAGAAGAGTTAGAGGGGACATGATCACTACATACAAGATTCTCAGAGGAATTGATAAGGTAGATAATAACAGGCTATTTACCAAAAGGGGCACACGCACTAGGGGACACAGTTGGAAACTGAGTGCCCAAATGAGCCACAGAGACTTTAGAAAGAATTTTTTCAGTGTTAGAGTAGTAGACAAATGGAATGCATTAGGAAGTGATGTAGTAGAGGTTGACTCCATACAGAGCTTCAAGAGTAGATATGATTGAGCCCAGTATCTTGAGGTTATCTTGAGATGATTTCGGTTTTTTTTTTTAGTGTCCCCGCGGCCCGGTCCTCGACCAGGCCTCCACCCCCAGGAAGCAGCCTGTGACAGCTGACTAACACCCAGGTACCTATTTACTGCTAGGTAACAGGGGCATAGGGTGAAAGAAACTCTGCCCATTGTTTCTCGCCGGCGCCTGGGATCGAACCCAGGACCACAGGACCACAAGTCCCGCGTGCTGTCAGCTCGGCCGACCGACAGTAGGCTCAAGAACCTGTACATTAGTTGATTGACAGTTGAGAGGCGTGACCAAAGAGCCAGAGCTCAACCCCCACAAGTACAAGTAGGTAAGTACAATTAGGTAAGTACACAGAGACAGAGACAGATTCACAGAGGCAGACACACAGAGACAAAGACAGAGACAGACACACAGAAACAAAGACAGAGACAGACACACAAAGGCAAAGACAGAGACAGACACACAGTGGCAGACACACCCCCATCCCCCCTCGATCCGCTAATAACTACATCACAGGAGGATGAGCCTACCCAAGTAGCCCAGCCCATGGAACAGCTTCCTGCACTAGTGACGAGGGGAGAGTAAAATGGTTATAGAAAAGTGAGCTTCAGAGTAATGTACTCAAACATCGATGGAATTACCAACAAAACAAGTGAACTAGCAGAAAGGGCACGGTAAAAAAAAAAACAGATGTAATAGGGCTCACAGAAACAAAATTGTCAGGAGTCATAACAAACGCTATGTTTCTAAAGGATTACTATATAGTAAGAAAAGAGATGGAAGGGAGAGGAAGATTGTTCCTGCTGATAAGGAAGGACTGGAGCTTTGAAGTGATGGAAATTCGGGGCTGTGACGGATTCAGAGACTAAATAACAGGAACTATGACAATAGGGTGGACCTAAGATAATAGTGGCAGTCACATACAACCCTCCACTAAATGGCAGCAGACCCAGACAGAAGTTCGACAGAAACAACATGGTTACCATTTATATAATATAGAGAAAGCAGCTCCGGTTGCCTGCAGAAATGAATCCAGACTCTTAATCATGCGAGATTTCAACCATGGAAATATGGACTGGGAGACTGGGGGACCCCACATGGAAGTGAAGATACATGGAGAGCTAAACTCTTGGAAGTGACAACAAGGAACTTTCTGAACTAACATGTCAAGGGACTCACAAGAATGAGAGGGAATGACGAACCAGCTAGACTAGACCTGAAATTCACCTGGAATGAGTAAGACATAAGGGAAGTAAAATTTGAAGCCCCCATAGAAATGAGTGACTCACAGTGTATTGACATTTGAGTATCTGGTGGAGGTAGGGATAACCTATCCAAGAATGGTTTTGGAAGGGAAAAGACTAAATTACCGAAGAGGAAAAGATGACGAGATGAGAAACTTCGTAATGGGAATATCATGGGAAACAGAATTCAGAGAAAAGACTGTACAGGATATGTTGGATTATATCACTCAGAAGTGTCAGGAGGCTGCAGACAGGTTTATCCCGGCTCAATAAGAGAAAAATGGAAAGCAACAGAAGAATACATGGTTCAATCAGAAATGTACGGTAGCGAAGCAATTGAGTAAAAGAATATGAAGTAACTACAGGAATAACAGAACACGAGAGAGTGGGGAGAGATACCAGAGGTCCAGAAATGAGTACCTCAATGTGAGGAAAGAAGCAGAGAGAGACAGTATGAAAATGACATCGCGAGTAAAGCTAAGACTCAACCAAAACTGCTCCACAGCCACATCAGAGGGAAAACAGCAGGGAAGGAAGTGATGAAACTGAGAAAATACTGAGAAAAACCATCAGTGAAGTGATGAAAATGAGAAAATGAGAGAACAGATACACAGAGAATGACAAGAAGATATGTGAAAAATTCAACATGAGATTCCAGGAGGTCTTCACAATAGAACAAGGAGAATTCACTGCACTAATTGAGGAGGCAAACCAAGCAACGTTGGAGGAATTTTACCTCCCCAGTGATGAGGTCAAAAGTAATCTGTTGGAACTGAATGTGATAAAGGCTGTCGGGCCTAACAGAATTTCACCATGGATACTAAAAGAAGGTGCAGAGGGACTAAGTGTGCCACTCTCAATGGTGTGTAACAGGTCACTGGAAACAGGAGACCTACCGGAAAGCTGGAAGACAGCTAATGTAGTCCCAATATACAAAAAAGGTGACAGGCAAGAGGCGCTGAACTACAGGCCAGTTTCTTTAACTTGTATACCATGCAACGTGATGGAGAAGATCTTGAGGAAAAGGCCTGTAGAGCCTCTGGAGGAATGAAATAGCTTTGTAATACACCACCAGCATGGGTTCAGAGATGGTAAATCGTTCTTCACAGGTTTAATAGACTTTTATGGCCAAGTAACACAAATCAGGCAAGAAATAAGGGTGGGCAGACTGCATTTTCTTGGACTGTCAGAAAGCCTTTGACACAGTACCTCACACAAGGCTGTTACAAAAGTTAGAGCAACAGGCAGGACTAAAAGGTAAGGTGCTCCAGTGGATAAGGGAGTATCTAAGCAACAGGAAGCAGCGAGTAACTGTGAGGGGGGAGACATCAGAGTGGCGAGATCACCAGCGGAGTCCCACAGGGCTCTCTACTTGGACCCATCCTGTTTCTAATATATGTAAACGACCTTCCAGGGAGCATAGAATCGTTCCTCTCAATGTTTGCTGATGATACCAAAAATATGAGAAGAATCAAGTCAGATGAAGATAGACAGAAACAACAGGACGACCTAGACAAACTGGTGGAAAAGTCTAGAAAGTGGCTATTAAAGTTCAACTCAGGAAAGGGTAAAGTAATGAAATTAGGCGAAGGGAGCAGAAGGCTGAACACAATGTACCATATTGGAGGGGATATCCTGCAAGAGTCAAATAGAGAGAAAGATTTGGGGTTTGATATCACACCAAACATGTCCCCAGAGGCTCACATCAAAAGGATATCATCAGCGGCATATGCTAGACTGGCTAACATAAGAACTGCCTTTTGAAAGTTGTGTAAGGAATCGTTTAGGATCTTGTATACCACTTATATAAGACCAATACTGAAGTATGCAGCAGCTCCAGCCTGGAGTCCATACCTAGTTAAACACAAGACAAAGTTAGAGAAGATTCAGAGGCATGCCAACAGACTAGTCCCGGAACTGAGAGGTATGAGGAAAGGCTAAGGAAGCTGAACCTCACATCCCTGGAAAACAGAAGAGTAACGGGAGTTAATATAACCACCTACAAAATTCTCAGGGGAATGGACAGGCATGATGGACAAAGACAAACCCTTTTGCATGGGTGGAACACGAACAACGGAACACAGGTGGAAACTTAGTACCCAAACAAGCCACAGAGACAGAGCAGTTAACAAATGGAATGCATTAAACAGTGATGTGGTGAATGCTGACTCCATGAACAGTTTCAAATGTCAAATGATAGAGCCCATTAGGCTAAGGAATATGTACACCAATTGATTTGACTGTGGAGAGGCGGCACGAAAGAGCCAGAGCTCAACTCCCACAAGCACAACTAGGTGAGTACAACTAGGTGAGTACACAGAGACAGAGACAGACACACAGAGACAAACATTCCGTAAATGGTCCGGTAGCTTGGTGGACAGAGCGCTGGACTCGTAATTCTGTGACCCGGGTTTGATTCCTGGACTAAGCAGAGGCAAATGGGCCGAGTTTCTTTCACCCTTTCTTTCTTTCACCCGGCCGAGCGGACAGCACGCTGGACTTGTGATCCTCTAGTCCCGGGTTCGATCCCGGGCGCCGGCGAGAAACAATGGGCAGGGTTTCTTTCACCCTATGTCCCTGTTACCTAGCAGTAAAATAGGTACCTGGGTGTTAGTCAGCTGTCACGGGCTGCTTCCTGGGGGTGGAGGCCTGGTCGAGGACCGGGCCGCGGGGACACTAAAAAAAGCCCCGAAATCCTCTCAAGATAACCTCAAGATAACCCTGATGCCCATGTTACCTTGCAGTAAATAGGTACCTGGGAGTTAGACAGCTGTTACGGGCTGCTTCCTGGGTGTGTTTGAGTGAAAAAAAGTTAGCTAGTAGTTAGTAACAGTTGACTGATTGAGAGTTGAGAGGCGGGCTGAAGGAGAATACAACTAGGTGAATATACACGGAGACAGAGACACAGAGTCACACAGAGACAGACACCTCACCAAAGAGCCAAAGCTCAACCCCCGCAAGCACAATTAGGTGAGTACACAGATGTCGTACCGATTTTCAAGAAAGGTGATAGGGAGGAGGCACTTAACTATAGACCTGTATCACTGACAAGCATCCCCCTGTACAATACTTGAAAGAATAATTAGGCTAATACTGGTTGCACACCTAGAGAACATTAGGTTTGTAAACAAACATCAACATGGGTTCTGGAAAGGGAAATCTTGCCTAACAAACCTTTTGGAATTCTGTGATAAAATAACGAAGATTAGGCAAGACTGAGAATGTTGGGCGGACTGCATATTTTTGGACTGCCAAAAAGCCTTTGATACAGTACCGCACATGAGACTTATATTCCAAATTGAGAAGCAGGGAGGAGTAGGAGGAAAGGCTCTAACATGGGTAAGGAACTACCTAACAGGAGTGAGCCAGAGAGTTACGGTAAGGGGCGAGATGTCGGACTGGCGAACAGTAACTAGTGGAGTACCTCAAGGATCAGTGCTGGGACCAATTCTATTTCTAATAAACGTTAATGACATGTTTACAGGAGTAGAATCCTACATGTCTATGTTCGCAGATAACTCAAAGTTGATGAGAAGAGCTGTGGCAGATGAGGATGTAGGATCCTCCAAGAGGACTTGAACAGGTTGCAGAGATGGTCAAAGAAATGGCTACTGGGGTTCAACACGAGCAAATGTAAAGTTAAGGAAATGCGATTAGGTGATAGGAGACCAAGGGGACAGTACACAATGAAGGGAAACTGCCTACCTGTGACGACGCGAGAAAGAGACCTGGGTGTGGACGTAACACCTAATCTATCTCCTTAGGCACATATAAATAGAATATCGACAGCAGCGTACTCTACACTGGCAAAAGTTAGAACATCATTCAGACACGTAAGTAAGGAGGCATTTAGGGCACTTTACACTGCCTACATGAGGCCGGTCTTTGAGTATGCCGCCCTATCATGGAGTCCCCACCTGATGAAACACATAGGGAAACTGGAAAAGGTTCACAAGTTTGCAACGCGACTCGTCCCAGCGTTACGAGAGATGAGGTATGAAGAGCGCATGAAGGAACTGAGCCTTACGACACTAGAACAAAGAAGGGAGAGGGGGGATATGATAGGAACGTATAAAATATTTAGGGGGATTGACAGAGTGGAAATAGACTAAATGTTCACACGGAAAAGAAGAAGAACGAGGGGACATGGGTGGAAGCTGGAAACTCAGATGAGTCACAGAGATGTTAGGAAGTTTTCTTTTAGCGTGAGAGTAGTGGGAAAATGGAATGCACTTAAGGAGCTGGACGTGGGAGCAAATTCTATTCATAATTTTAAAACTAGATAGGATAGGGAAATAGAACCGGAGTCATTGCTGTAAACAACCGATGGCTAGAAAGGCGGGATCCAAGAGTCAGTGCTCGATCCTGCAGGTACAAATAGGTGAGTACAGAAATAGACACGAAGAGACACAGAGACAGACACACAGAGACAGACACACAGAGACAGACATACAGAGACACAGAGACAGACACAAGAGCCAGACACACAGAAACAGACACACAGAGATAGACACAAAGAGACACAGAGAAACAGAGACAGACACACAAAGTAACAGAGACAGACACACAAAGACACAGAGACAGACACACAAAGACACAGAGACAGACACAAGAGACAGACACACAGAAACAGACACAGAGAAACAGACACACATAAACAGACACACAGAGACAGACACACAGAGACAGACACAGAGAGACACAGAGACAGACACACAAAGATCCAGACACACTGAGACAGACATACAAAGACACAGAGACAGACACACAGAGACAGACACAGAGAGACACAGAGACAGACACACAAAGATCCAGAGACACAGAGACAGACATACAAAGACACAGAAACAGACACACAGAGACAGACACACAGAGACAGACACAGAGAGACACAGAGACAGACACACAAAGATCCAGAGACACAGAGACAGACATACAAAGACACAGAGACAGACACACAGAGACACAGAGACAGGCACACAGAGACACAGAAACAGACACACAGGGGGGTCTGTGGCGCCACAGACATAGGGGCCTCGTAGCCTGGTGGATAGCGCGCAGGACTCGTAATTCTGTGGCGCGGGTTCGATTCTCGTACGAGGCAGAAATAAATGGGCAAAGTTTCTTTCACCCTGAATGTCCCTGTTACCTAGCAGTAAATAGGTACCTGGTAGTTAGTCAGCCGTCACAGGCTGCTTCCTGGGGTGTGTGTGTGTGTGTGTGTGGTGTGTGGTGTGGTGTGGTGTGGGGGAAAAAAAGTAGTTAGTAAACAGTTGATAGACAGTTGAGAGGTGGGCCGAGAGAGCAAAGCTCAACCCCCGCAAACACTACTAGGTGAACTAGGTGAATACAACTAGGTGAATACACAGAGACACAGAGACAGATACACAGTCTGGTAGCTGAGTGGACAGTGCGCAGTACTCGTAATTCTGAGGCCCGGGTTCGATTCCCGGACCAGGCAGAAACAAATGGGCAAAGTTTCTTTCACCCTGAATGCCCCCTGTTACCTAGCAGTAAATAGGTACCTGGGAGTTAGACAGCTGCTACGGAGCTGCTTCCTAGGGTGTGTGTTTGTGTGTAGGAAAAAATAGTAGTTAGTAACAGTTGATTGACAGTTGAGAGGCGGGCCGAAAGAGCAAAGCTCAACCCCCGCAAGCACAACTAGGTGAATACAACTAGGTGAATACAGAGACAGACACACAGAAACAGACACAGAGAGACACAGAGGCAGACACACTGCGACAGACACACACAGACACACAGAGACAGATACACAGAGACACAGACACACAGAGACAGACACACAGAGACAGACACAC
Source organism: Procambarus clarkii (assembly GCF_020424385.1). Taxonomy (NCBI): domain Eukaryota; kingdom Metazoa; phylum Arthropoda; class Malacostraca; order Decapoda; family Cambaridae; genus Procambarus; species Procambarus clarkii. The sequence continues at coordinate 22,613 of NW_025569586.1, read as the reverse complement.
AGAGACAGACACAGAGAGACACAGAGACAGACACACAGAGGCAGACACACTGAGACAGACACACAGAGACAGAGACACAGACACACAGAGGCAGGCTCACAGACACAGACACACAGAGACAGACACACAGAACAGGACAATCGGGTAACACATCTGGAGAGAAGGGACTTCGTGACAAATCGACAACATGGGTTCAGGGAGGGTATATCTTGCCTGACTGGCTTAATAGAATTCTATGACTAGGTAACACAGATTTAGCAAGAAAGAGAGGGCTGGGAGGACTGCATTTTCTTGGATTGTCGGAAAGCCTTTGACATAGTACCGCATAAGAGGCTGGTACATAAGCTGGAGAGACAGGCAGGTGTAGCTGGTAAGGTGCTCCAGTGAATAAGGGAGTATCTAAGCAATAGGAAGCAGAGAGTTACGGTGAGGGGTGAGACCTCCGATTGGCGTGAAGTCACCAGTGGAGTCCCACAGGGCTCTGTACTCGGTCCTATCTTGTTTCTGATATATGTAAATGATCTCCCAGAGGGTATCGATTCATTTCTCTCAATGTTTGCGGACAATGCTAAAATTATGAGAAGGATTAAAACAGAAGAGGACTGTTTGAGGCTTCAAGAAGACCTGGACAAGCTGAAGGAATGGTCGAACAAATGGTTGTTAGAGTTTAACCCAACCAAATGTAATGTAATGAAGATAGGTGTAGGGAGCAGGAGGCCAGATATAAGGTATCATCTGGGAGAGGAAATTCTTCAGGAGTCAGAGAAGGAAAAAGACTTGGGGATTGATATCACGCCAGACCTGTCTCCTGCAGCACATATCAAGCGGATAACATCAGCGGCATATGCCAGGCTGGCCAACATACGAACGGCATTCAGAAACTTGTGTAAAGAATCATTCAGAACTTTGTATACCACATATGTGAGGCCAATCCTGGAGTATGCAGCCCCAGCATGGAGTCCATATCTAGTCAAGGATAAGACTAAACTAGAAAAGGTTCAAAGGTTTGCCAACAGACTAGTACCCGAGCTGAGAGGTATGAGCTACGAGGAGAGACTACGGGAATTAAACCTCACTTCGCTGGAAGACAGAAGAGTTAGGGGGGACATGATCACCACATTCAAGATTCTGAAGGGAATTGATAGGGTAGATAAAGACAGTCATTTAACACAAGGGGAACACGCACAAAGGGACACAGGTGGAAACTGAGTGCCCAAATGAGCCACAGAGATATTAGAAAGAACTTTTTTAGTGTCAGAGTGGTTGACAAATGGAATGTATTAGGAAGTGATGTGGTGGAGGCTGACTCCATACACACTTTCAAGTGTAGATATGATAGAGCCCAATAGGCTCAGGAATCTGTACACCTGTTGATTGACAGTTGAGAGGCGGGACCAAAGAGCCAGAGCTCAACCCCCGCAAACACAACTAGGTGAGTACACAGAGACAGACACACAGAGACACAGACACAAAGCGACAGACACACAGAGACAGACACACAGAGACCCAGACACAAAGCGACAGACACACAGAGACAGACACATAGAGACACAAACACACAGAGACAGACACACAGAGACAGACACACAGAGACCCAGACACAAAGCGACAGACACACAGAGACAGACACACAGAGACAGACACACAGAGACCCAGACACAAAGCGACAGACACACAGAGACAGACACATAGAGACACAAACACACAGAGACAGACACACAAAGACAGACACACAGAGACACAGAATCACAGAGACAGACACACCCAGACACAGAATCACAGAGACAGACACACACAGGGACAGGCACACAGAGACACAGAAACCGACAATCAGAGACAAATACACAGAGACAGACAGACACATGTTACAAATATTGCAGACATATACCTTGCATTGCGCAAGGTAGAGCAAGGTAGTACATGTGAAATGTCTGATCATATTACGCATATAATTCGTTGTTATACGATGAATATCTTATACTCAAAATGGACTACATGATGATTCATGTTATTCGGCAAACTAGTGATTCTTAAACCAAGGCAGTTTTCTACAGTGGCTGTTGAACCATCAAGCTGCAGTAGAAAGTGTTATCGTTTAGGTGAAAGACTGTGGCCCATCACTCTCCCCAGACCAATCCACGAGTTAACTCCAAAGTGCAGACTCTCTATCAAGGATGAACTCCAGGACGGAAAGACTGTTCTCAACGAGTGGCAATAGTTGTTATGATTGGGGCATGTCAATCGCCGCGATCGGTTGAGGACAGGAAATAGAAAAGCCAACTGTTAGACTGTGTTGCAGGCGGTGGGAAGAGTCCGGGAACTTGAACGACAAACGTAGGTTTGTTGGGCCAAGAAAAACCTCTTCCGAAGAAGACCAGCGAATTCTTGCATACAATCGTCAGTCTCCCTTTATGTTGCCATCACGGATAAACTGCCATTAAAGGTATCTGGATGCACAGTGCGAAACCTAGAATGTTAAGGGCCAAATTGAAGAATGTTAGTGGCAGACAGCAGTGATTATTGACTATTAAATGTGAACGTAAATATAACAATTTCTGGTACAGTCCATCAAACAATGTCCAGTAATATACTGCAGTATCATACATTACGGTAACACCGCATGTAATGTGCCTTCATATTTATAAGATGGTAAACCAAACATCACATGGTTATTATATACATTCATTATCAAAAAGTCAGAAAGAAGTCATATTCGTTCAAGAATTTGCTGATCTTCGGGAGAGGTTTTTCTTGGCCCAACAAAACGACGTTTATCGTTCAAGTCCTCTGCCGATGGCGGTCATTGACATGCCTTTCTCATTAGCAACTGTTGCCACTCGCTGACAATAGTCTTCCCTACCTGGAGGTCATCCTTTATAAAGAGTCTGTACTCTTGAGTCGACTCGTGGATTGGTCTGAGGAGACTGAAGGGCCTCATTCTTTCACCCAAACAACAACAACACCTTATGTTAGAGTTAGACGATTAAACAACCATTGTAGGAAACTGGCTTGTTTTAAGACGCATTAGTTTGTTGCATAACATATATCATCACGTTGTTCATGTTGAGAATAAGATATTCATCACATTACAACGAACTACACCTGTAACGTGAGTGGACAATTTAGATGTCTGCTATATTTGTAACGTAAGTCTGACTGTGTCTCTGTGACGGTGTCACTGTTTCTGTGTGTCACTGTCTCTGTGTGTCACCGTCATTGTGTGTCACTGTCTCTATGTGTCACTGTCTCTGTGTGTCACTGTCTCTGTATGTCACTGTCTCTGTGTGTCACTGTCTCTGTGTGTCACTGTCTCTGTGTTTGTGTCACTGTCTCTGTGTGTCACCGTCATTGTGTGTCACTGTCTCTGTGTGTCACTGTCTCTGTGTGTCACTGTCTCTGTGTTTGTGTCACTGTCTCTGTGTCACCGTCATGGTGTGTCACTGTCTCTGTGCGCCACTGTCTCTGTGTGTCACTGTCTCTGTGTGTCACTGTCTCTGTGTGTCACTGTCTCTGTGTGTCACCGTCTCTGTGTGTCACTGTCTCTGTGTGCCACTGTCTCTGTGTGTCACTGTCTCTGTGTTTGTGTCACTGTCTCTGTGTGTGACTGTCTCTGTGTGTCACTGTCTCTGTGTGTCACTGTTTCTGTGTGCCACTGTCTCTGTGTGTCACTGTCTCTGTGTGCCACTGTCTCTCTGTGCCACTGTCTCTGTGTGTCACTGTTTCTGTGTGCCACTGTCTCTGTGTGTCACTGTCTCTGTGTGTCACTGTCTCTTTGTGCCACTGTCTCTGTGTGTCACTGTCTCTGTGTGTCACTGTCTCTGTGTGTCACTGCCTCTGTGTGCCACTGTCTCTGTGTGTCACTGTCTCTGTGTGTCACTGTCTCTGTGTGTCACTGTCTCTGTGTGCCACTGTCTCTGTGTGTCACTGTCTCTGTGTGTCACTGTCTCTGTGTGTCACTGTCTCTGTGTGCCACTGTCTCTGTGTGTCACTGTCTCTGTGTGTGTCACTGTCTCTGTGTGTCACTGTCTCTGTGTGTCACTGTCTCTGTGTGTCACTGTCTCTGTGTGTGTCACTGTCTCTGTGTGTGTCACTGTCTCTGTGTGTCACTGTCTCTGTGTGTCACTGTCTCTGTGTGTCACTGTCTCTGTGTGTCACTGTCTCTGTGTGTCACTGTCTCTGTGTGTCACTGTCTCTGTGTGTCACTGTCTCTGTGTGTCACTGTCTCTGTGTGTCACTGTCTCTGTGTGTCACTGTCTCTGTGTGTCACTGTCTCTGTGTGTCACTGTCTCTGTGTGTCACTGTCTCTGTGTGCCACTGTCTCTGTGTGTCACTGTCTCTGTGTGTCACTGTCTCTGTGTGTCACTGTCTCTGTGTGCCACTGTCTCTGTGTGTCACTGTCTCTGTGTGTCACCGTCTCTGTGTGTCACTGTCTCTGTGTGTCACTGTCTCTGTGTTTGTGTCACTGTCTCTGTGTGTGACTGTCTCTGTGTGTCACTGTCTCTGTGTGTCACTGTCTCTGTGTGTCACTGTCTCTGTGTGCCACTGTCTCTGTGTGTCACTGTCTCTGTGTGCCACTGTCTCTGTGTGTCACTGTCTCTGTGTGCCACTGTCTCTGTGTGCCACTGTCTCTGTGTGCCACTGTCTCTGTGTGTCACTGTCTCTGTGTGCCACTGTCTCTGTGTGCCACTGTCTCTGTGTGTCACTGTCTCTGTGTGTCACTGTCTCTGTGTGTCACTGTCTCTGTGTGTCACTGTCTCTGTGTGTCACTGTCTCTGTGTGTCACTGTCTCTGTGTGTCACTGTCTCTGTGTGTCACTGTCTCTGTGTGTCACTGTCTCTGTGTGTCTCTGTGTGTCACTGTCTCTGTGTGTCACTGTCTCTGTGTGTGTCTCTGTGTGTCACTGTCTCTGTGTGTCACTGTGTCTCACTGTCTCTCACTGTCTCTGTGTGTCACTGTCTCTGTGTGTCACTGTCTCTGTGTGTCACTGTCTCTGTGTGTCACTGTCTCTGTGTGTCACTGTCTCTGTGTGTCACTGTCTCTGTGTGTCACTGTCTCTGTGTGTCACTGTCTCTGTGTGTCACTGTCTCTGTGTGTCACTGTCTCTGTGTGTCACTGTCTCTGTGTGTCACTGTCTCTGTGTGTCACTGTCTCTGTGTGTCACTGTCTCTGTGTGTCACTGTCTCTGTGTGTCACTGTCTCTGTGTGTCACTGTCTCTGTGTGTCACTGTCTCTGTGTGTCACTGTCTCTGTGTGTCACTGTCTCTGTGTGTCACTGTCTCTGTGTGTCACTGTCTCTGTGTGTCACTGTCTCTGTGTGTCACTGTCTCTGTGTGTCACTGTCTCTCTGTGTCACTGTCTCTGTGTGTCACTCTCTGTGTGTCACTGTCTCTGTGTGTCACTGTCTCTGTGTGTCACTGTCTCTGTGTGTCACTGTCTCTGTGTGTCACTGTCTCTGTGTGTCACTGTCTCTGTGTGTCACTGTCTCTGTGTGTCACTGTCTCTGTGTGTCACTGTCTCTGTGTGTCACTGTCTCTGTGTGTCACTGTCTCTGTGTGTCACTGTCTCTGTGTGTCACTGTCTCTGTGTGTCACTGTCTCTGTGTGTCACTGTCTCTGTGTGTCACTGTCTCTGTGTGTCACTGTCTCTGTGTGTCACTGTCTCTGTGTGTCACTGTCTCTGTGTGTCACTGTCTCTGTGTGTCACTGTCTCTGTGTGTCACTGTCTCTGTGTGTCACTGTCTCTGTGTGTCACTGTCTCTGTGTGTCACTGTCTCTGTGTGTCACTGTCTCTGTGTGTCACTGTCTGTGTGTCACTGTCTCTGTGTGTCACTGTCTCTGTGTGTCACTGTCTCTGTGTGTCACTGTCTCTGTGTGTCACTGTCTCTGTGTGTCACTGTCTCTGTGTGTCACTGTCTCTGTGTGTCACTGTCTCTGTGTGTCACTGTCTCTGTGTGTCACTGTCTCTGTGTGTCACTGTCTCTGTGTGTCACTGTCTCTGTGTGTCACTGTCTCTGTGTGTCACTGTCTCTGTGTGTCACTGTCTCTGTGTGTCACTGTCTCTGTGTGTCACTGTCTCTGTGTGTCACTGTCTCTGTGTGTCACTGTCTCTGTGTGTCACCGTCTCTGTGTGTCACTGTCTCTGTGTGTCACTGTCTCTGTGTGTCACTGTCTCTGTGTGTCACTGTCTCTGTGTGTCACCGTCTCTGTGTGACACTGTCTCTGTGTGTCACTGTCTCGGCGTGTCACTGCCTCTGTGTGTCACTGTCTCTGTGTGTCACTGTCTCTGTGTGTCACTGTCTCTGTGTGTCACTGTCTCTGTGTGTCACTGTCTCTGTGTGTCACTGTCTCTGTGTGTCACTGTCTCTGTGTGTCACTGTCTCTGTGTGTCACTGTCTCTGTGTGTCACTGTCTCTGTGTGTCACTGTCTCTGTGTGTCACTGTCTCTGTGTGTCACTGTCTCTGTGTGTCACTGTCTCTGTGTGTCACTGTCTCTGTGTGTCACTGTCTCTGTGTGTCACTGTCTCTGTGTGTCACTGTCTCTGTGTGTCACTGTCTCTGTGTGTCACTGTCTCTGTGTGTCACTGTCTCTGTGTGTCACTGCCTCTGTGTGTCACTGTCTCTGTGTGTCACTGTCTCTGTGTGTCACTGTCTCTGTGTGTCACTGTCTCTGTACTCACCTAGTAGTGCTTGCGGGGGTTCAGCTCTGTTCTTTCGGCCCACCTCTCAACTGTCAGTCAATCAACTATTACTAACTACTACTAACTAATTTTTATCCCCCCTCCCCCGCACACACACACCCACCCCAGGAAGCATACAGCCCACAACAGCTGTCTAACTTCCAGGTACCTATTTACTGCTAGGTAACAGTGGCATCAGGGTGAAAGAAAATCTGCCCATTTAGCCTTTGCCATCATCCGGGATCGAACCCGGACGCTATGCATAACGAGTCCAGAGCGCTGTCCACTCAGCTATCAGGCCCCCGTGTGTCACTGTGTGTCTGTCTGTCTGTGAGTCATTATCTGTGTCTGTGTGTCACTATCTGTGTCTGTCTGTGTGTCACTATCTGTGTCTGTCTCTCTCTGTGTCTGTGTGTCACTATCTGTGTCTGTCTGTGTGTCACTGTCTGTGTCTGTATGTGTGTCACTACCTGTGTCTGTGTGTCACTATCTGTGTCTGTCTGTGTGTCACTACGTGTGTCTGTCTGTTTGTCACTGTCTGTGTTTGTCTGTTTGTCTCTGTCTGTGTCTGTCTATGTGTCTCTGTGTCTGTCTGTGTCTTTGTGTCACGGTTTGTGTCAATGTCTGTGGCACTGTCTGTGTGTGATTGTTTAGTGTCATTGTCTGGGTCTGTCTGTCTGTCTGTCAGTTTCTCTCTCTCTCTCTTTTTTTTTTTTTTTTTTTTTTTTTTTTTTTTTTTTTTTTTTTTTTGAGATATATACAAGAGTTGTTACATTCTTGTACAGCCACTAGTACGCGTAGCGTTTCGGGCAGGTCCCTGGAATACAATCCCCTGCCGCGAAGAATCGTTTTTTCATCCAAGTACACATTTTACTGTTGCGTTAAACAGAGGCTACAGTTAAGGAATTGCGCCCAGTAAATCCTCCCCGGCCAATATACGAACCCATGACACAGCGCTCGCGGAACGCCAGGCGAGTGTCTTACCACTACACCACGGAGACTCTCTCTCTCTCTCTCTACACCACGGAGACTCTCTCTCTCTCTCTCTACACCACGGAGACTCTCTCTCTCTCTCTCTCTCTCTCTCTCTCTCTCTCTCTCTCTCTCTCTCTCTCTCTCTCTCTCTCTCTCTCTCTCTCTCTCTCTCTCTCTCTCTCTCTCTCTCTCTCTCTCTCTCTCTATATATATATATATATATATATATATATGCAATTGACGATCACAAAACACTGATCATTTTATGCGGAAAATCCACAGAGAAATATGAAATGAGGTGAACGTTTCGGCTTTGTTAAAGCCTTTGTCAACACCAGACTGACTAAGGAGAAGGGGGGAAGATATATAGGCCGACACCTGACCACCCCATCCCAAGGGTTGGTCAGGTGTAATTAACCAAAACAGGTATAGCTTAGCTTAGAATGGTCAAAGAGGATTAAGCGGTCAGAGAATAAGGATGAAAGATTAAAGAAAAGCCTCATGAACACACAATATATGAATATACAATTATAATGAGACATTGTAAGCCTCTCTATCAGAGTTGTTTCTTAAACTGTTGTGCAATATTATAACTTAAAAATGGATCAAGTTTGTACATTCCAGTACTAACATTAAGAAGATTTGGACACTGACTGATTAGAGCAGACTCAATCAAATTCCGTTCCACGAAATCCCCACAATTGGTAATGCTTTTTGCCCCATTCCAGTTAATATTGTGATCGCATAAACTCGTATGTAGATACAATGCATTAGACGTTTGGGCAGTTCTAATACTATAAGCATGTTGTGACATCCGCAATTGTAAGGACTTTCCTGTTTGTCCAAGGTACACAGAATCACAATCATTGCAGGGAATCGAATACACACAACCTGCTGTATCAGGGGAGTTTTTTATTAAATTGGATTTGATCGTACTATTAGTGAACACCAAATTTATATTAAGTTTCTTAAAAATCAGAGACAATTTTTCAAGTCCACTCGCATAAGGTACCACCAATGAGTTAATTGGTGAGATTACCAATTGTGGGGATTGTGGGGATCTACTCACGTTGCTCCATTACCAATTGTGGGGATTTCGTGGAACGGAATTTGATTGAGTCTGCTCTAATCAGTCAGTGTCCAAATCTTCTTAATGTTAGTACTGGAATGTACAAACTTGATCCATTTTTAAGTTATAATATTGCACAACAGTTTAAGAAACAACTCTGATAGAGAGGCTTACAATGTCTCATTATAATTGTATATTCATATATTGTGTGTTCATGAGGCTTTTCTTTAATCTTTCATCCTTATTCTCTGACCGCTTAATCCTCTTTGACCATTCTAAGCTAAGCTATACCTGTTTTGGTTAATTACACCTGACCAACCCTTGGGATGGGGTGGTCAGGTGTCGGCCTATATATCTTCCCCCCTTCTCCTTAGTCAGTCTGGTGTTGACAAAGGCTTTAACAAAGCCGAAACGTTCACCTCATTTCATATTTCTCTGTGGATTTTCCGCATATATATATATATATATATATATATATATATATATATATATATATATATATATATATATATATATATATATATATATATAATTTGCACGACGTTTCGAACCTCCATGGTTCATTCTCAAGTGAACAGATCTTACAATACTAGTTGATTTTATACCCGCATTAGGTCACGTGATAATACAATGAAGGTGAAAACATGGGGGGATACATAAGGGATAAACATAGGGGCTGCAGAAGGCTTATTGACCCATACGAGGCATCTCCTATCTAAACACAAAGATTAATCCAGTGTAATTGGCCTGTTATGTTGGACATTGTCTTCTGTGTTGGCATCGATATGTTCTTGTCTTGTCCTTACTCTCATGGTGGGTAGAGTAAATAGTTCCGTGATTTGGGTGTTCATGGTAGGTCGCTCTATTCTTATGTGAATTGCCTCAAGAATTTGTAATCTTCTTGAATCTTGGGTTTTGTCTATTATGCAAGTATTCTTGTTCAACATTTCTCTTGTTAGAGTAATGTCATGGGCTTGTCTCATGTGATTCCTAGGCGCACCAGATTGAAGATGGCATGTCAAACGCCTCGTCAGCTTGGTCGACGTCATACCTATGTACTTACATTGAAGGTTACATCCTTCGTGGGGGCAAGTGTACATGTATACAACGCTTGACTGCTGTAGAGGGTTCTCCGTCGGCTTCGGGCTGTTTTTGATAAGGAGTTCGGAAGTCTTCTTGGTTTTGTAGAATATTATCAGGTTTATGTTTTGGTTAGGAGTAGTGCTTTTTACTCCTTTACGGATTATTTCTTTCATTATTCTTTCCTCTTTTATATGTTCACTGTGCATGGTTGATTTGTAATATAATTTTATTGGGGGTGTTGTGGTTTCTGTTCTAGGTTCTGAATTATACCAACGGTCCAAGTGTCTTCTTATAGCAGCGTTTATTTCCGCGTTGCTATATCCGTTGTTCACCAATACCTGAGTTACTCTTTCAAACTCTCTACTCACGTTGCTCCATTCAGAGCAGTGGGTAAGCGCTCGACGAATATAAGCATTGAGAACACTGGCTTTGTATCTTTGGGGGCACTCACTTCTACCGTTCAGGCATAATCCTATGTTGGTGAGCTTGGTATATACGTTGGTGCTTAAAGAGGTTCCTGTTTTTGTTATTAGTACATCCAAGAATGGCAGACTGTTATTTTCACTATTTTCATGTGTAAATCGGAGTACTGACTCTCTCTCTAGGTGTCTTTTTAGGTCAATTAGTTCATCTGAGTCTTTTACTATTACGAATATGTCATCTACATAACGGCAGTATACAGTTGGTTTTTGTCTGCTACTGAAGACCCTATCTTCGATGGTTCCCATATAAAAATTAGCAAATAAAACTCCTAAGGGGGAGCCCATTGCTACTCCGTCTATTTGTAAATACATGTCTCCTTGTGGACTGATGAAAGGGGCTTCCTTTGTACATGCTTCGAGAAGACTTTTCAAGTGTGGCTCAGGTATGTCTAATTTGGGGGTGCTCTCGTCTCTGTATACTCTGTCCAGTATCATTCCTATGGTTGTGTCGACTGGGACGTTGGTAAAAAGGGATTCAACGTCCAGGGAAGCGATGATTCCATCGGGCTGGGTAGATTTGATCAATTCTAGGAAATCTGCTGATGATTGTAGACTAAACTTACTTGGGGTGTATGGAGTTAGGAGTTCATTGAGTTTCTTTGCCAGGTATACACTCTATAGTAAATCACTTCTTTTCTTCACCTTAAAAGTACGAAAATGAGTTTTGGAGAACTCCTATTTCAATTAAGCCCTGATGCTAAGAAAATAGTTAGAGGGATAGAAGCCCTAAACCAGAAAATAATAAATACAGAATATGCGGTCATATTCAATGAAACATGTTTGAAAGAAAACCTGCTGCCAGTATACACCAATATATATATATATATATATATATATATATATATATATATATATATATATATAATATATATATATATATATATATATATATATATATATATATATATATATATATATATATATATATATATATATATATATATATATATATATATATATATATATATATATATAATATATATATATATATATATATATATATATATATATATATATATATATATATATATATATATATATATATATATATATATATATATATATATATATATATATATATATATATATATATATATATATATATATATATATATATATATATATATATATATATATATATATATATATATATATATATATATATATATATATATATATATATATATATATATATATATATATATATATATATATATATATATATATATATATATATATATATATATATATATATATATATATATATATATAAATATATATTTATATATATATATATATATATATATATATATATATATATATATATATATATATATATATATATATATATATATATATATATATATATATATATATATATATATATATATATATATATATATATATATATATATATATATATATATATATATATATATATATATATATATATATATATATATATATATTGTGACGATAATCCCTTTCAAGAGAGATTGAGCCTGCTCTTCCCTACATAAGTATGTCAATATACATGATTATAGAAGATACGTCCACCAAGTATCGCCAAACGTTTTGCCCAGACAGCAAATCGTACCCAGCACACCGTGACACCTGCTACCACCGCCGTAACCAGCAAACTGCTCATCCTCTGCCTGCCTGTCGCTGATTGGCTGGTGACTCGTCGCCCCTGCCCTCCGCCTCCACCACAAGTCGACGTCTGGGCTGCAGTGCGCCAGTATCGTCAGAATATCTCAGTGCTCCAAGCAGTTGACATCTCTCGCTGGTAGACTAAGCCTTGGCTTTCGTGTACTAACGGAGGTGGCAGCTCGAAGCCAGTATTCCAGCACCACTAATATTTTATTTTGCTGGCACTGTAACTTACTTGTCTTAACGGAACTTTTCATTTGCCAGTGATTATTCATATTATTTTGTTTGTTGACTTGTCTTGCATATTTTATGTGATTAACTTTATTCATGCCTTGTTTTTCTAGAGTAATTAAAATTTCATTGTTTATATACTTGTGTTTTGTGTGTCTTCCCATTACCTTACCACAGACGAAAGGACCAACTTTCTCTTTTTTTTTATTATGTGACGAGGCCCTGCCCCTAGCTTTTGAAACAGCCGAACACCAACGCTTTACCGTCACAATAATATATATATATATATATATATATATATATATATATATATATATATATATATATATATATATATATATATATATATATATATATATATATATATATAAATATATATAATAAATCACACTCCAGAAGAATGATATATATCTGAATATATCACAAAATGTGTATATATTCCTGAGATGAAATTTACTTTAAATTACAGAAGATTCAAGTTTTTACGTGAAGTTGAATGCCTTGGTGAGAGTGGCGAGGATCCTGGTGTCAACTGAGTCAGATGGCGTGACTCTGGAGCCGGGCTGATCACCCTCCAGTGTATAGTCCATGCAGGGTAAATATGGCACCGTCACTATACCAAACTTATGACCCAGCAAATTATGAAACTCATCTGATTTGGGAGAAAATAAATAAGAATTAAAAACAAATCAGGTGGTGAATTTCCCCCCTAAGTTTAGAACAATATTACCACTCACAAAAACAACAATTCGCAGGTTAGACAATTATGAATGAGTTTTGGGTGGATATAAATAGAAGCCGCACTTCACCCAATATGCCTTATGCTGTTTCTTTAATTTTGATATTCTTATTTTACGATCATATTCACCAATATTTCCAAATCCTATTAATTAAAGATTTACAGACAAATATGAATGTAAATTGAAATTACATTTCATAAAATTTTCTATATTGTCTGAAAATACCGCAATTGTTTAAATTGACCAATTAAAATAATACATTAAAGAAAATTTTTAATAATTCAAGAAATTTATTGCAATAATGTTAAATATATAAAAACGTGATTCATGATTTTATGTAAATTCATGAACATGTTTCTTAATATCATTATTGAAAATATGTGATGCTTAAACATAAGAAATTTAAAGCTGTAATTTATGATTTAAGGGCCATTCATCATTGCTTAGGTATTTGAAGCCTGCTTGAAGACTAAATTACTAGCTCGACTACTACCAGTGATGTGTGGGAACATTATATTATTCAACTCCTTGTCAGCTCTCTCAGTTACTTTATTAAATATTTACCAAGATATTTAGCTGTGGATACAGTGGTTACAGTTACAACACTGGTTAAAATGTTGTGTACAGACCAGGTGGTTACAGTGTTGTGTTCCTAGCATTTGACTACTGTGAGGCTTTGTTGGCTTTGTGTAATTGTGTGTGCTTCTGTATGTGTGTTTGTGAGTACTTGATATATGTATTTACTGTTTGTCCCTGCATGACTGAGATGCTGGCTCTTGGACTCTGCTTTTCTAGCTACTGGTTGTTTAATTTCTTCACATTTGTATCTATTACATATATTTCACAAACACACACACACCCACACTGATGATGGAATGAAGAGAGTCAGTTTCAATGTAATGTTCTCGAACACAGATGGGATTACAAGCAAGGCAAGTGAACTTAGGGAAAGAGCATCCAAAGGGAGCCCGAATGTAATTGGACTCACGGAAACAAAACTCTCAGGAATCTTAACGAATGCGGTGTTTCCCCAGAACTACATTGTAATAAGAGGAGAGAGAGAGAGAGAGGGGAAAGAAAGGAGGAGGCATAGTCACCTTACTGATAAGAATGGAATGGAGTTTTGAGGAGATGGTTATCCCAGGTCGCAAGGGGTATAGAGACCACATTACAGTCACCATGATGATTAGTAGTAAGAGAGTAAGCCTTCACATCCCGGCTTGGGTACTGTTAGCCCCAAAGAACTCAGTATATAGGCAAGACAACGTCTCTTTCTAGGCGATTAACTATGCACAAACAACAGGGCTCCATCAAGACACATATAATCTCTTCTCATAACCAGACCATCACCAGAGAAATCTTAAAAAGCAACACAGAAATCATGGATAAATACAGCGACAGCAGGAGACTCGACATCAGCGAGGCACTACACATCAAAATATCAACACCAGCAATCAGCAGCCAATTAATGAACAACTATATTCTACCCACTTCAAAGATTCCGAACCAACATAGAAGCAGCAAGACAAAGTATGGGCCAAGAGGCCATCTGCAGTTACTTCCATTCTCATATTTTCATACCCAATTAATGCCCTTTGCTTCGTATTCTGATATATCCTCTGTCACCTCGCCCAAAACGTTTGTGCCATATCACCTCACCCAAAACGAGTATAACTATGATGTAATTTATGTGTAAACTAAATCTTTGTAAATGTAATAAGCATTACGAAACTCGTTCAGGCGTCATACTTGAAATAAAGAATGAATTTTGAAGAGTTTATCGAGGGTAGTTTATCAATTACCCTCGACAGTGAAGAAGAACGTAAGAAATATTGAGAAGATTCGTGTTAGAATTATTAATCTTACCCTTTCGGTCATATTCAACAACATATATATATATATATATATATATATACATATATATATATATATATATATATATATATATATATATATATATATATATATATATATATATATATATATATATATATATATATATATATATATATATATATATATATATATATATATATATATATATATATATATATATATATATATATATATATATATATATATATATATATATATATATATATATTATTATTAAATATGACCGAAAAAGTAAGATTAATAATTCTAACACAAATTTTCTCAATCTTTCGTACATTACGCTTCACTGTTGGAGGTAAATAAAAAATCACTTCTCCAAAATTCATTTTTATTTCTAGTCTGACGCGACACGGGCGCGTTTCGTAAAACTTATTACATTTTCAAAGACTTCACAAATACACAACTGATTAGAACTTACGTCTCTCTGATATTATATCTACATTTGAGTGAGGTGGGAAGGGTGATGTGGCATTAACACAAGACAGAACAGGAGGGGATATTAATAGGGTATTAAAAGTATCAACACAAGACAGAACAGAAACAATGGGTATTGAATAGAAGTGTTTGTAGAAAGCCTATTGGTCCATATTTCTTGATGCTTCTATATTGGAGCGGAGTCTTGAGGTGGGTAGAATATAGTTGTGCAATAATTGGCTGTTGATTGCTGGTGTTGACTTCTTGATGTGTAGTGCCTCGCAAACGTCAAGCCGCCTGCTATCGCTGTATCTATCGATGATTTCTGTGTTGTTTACTAGGATTTCTCTGGCGATGGTTTGGTTATGGGAAGAGATTATATGTTCCTTAATGGAGCCCTGTTGCTTATGCATCGTTAAACGCCTAGAAAGAGATGTTGTTGTCTTGCCTATATACTGGGTTTTTTGGAGCTTACAGTCCCCAAGTGGGCATTTGAAGGCATAGACGACGTTAGTCTCTTTTAAAGCGTTCTGTTTTGTGTCTGGAGAGTTTCTCATGAGTAGGCTGGCCGTTTTTCTGGTTTTATAGTAAATCGTCAGTTGTATCCTCTGATTTTTGTCTGTAGGGATAACGTTTCTATTAACAATATCTTTCAGGACCCTTTCCTCCGTTTTATGAGCTGTGGAAAAGAAGTTCCTGTAAAATAGTCTAATAGGGGGTATAGGTGTTGTGTTAGTTGTCTCTTCAGAGGTTGCATGGCTTTTCACTTTCCTTCTTATGATGTCTTCGATGAAACCATTGGAGAAGCCGTTATTGACTAGGACCTGCCTTACCCTACAGAGTTCTTCGTCGACTTGCTTCCATTCTGAGCTGTGGCTGAGAGCACGGTCGACGTATGCGTTAACAACACTCCTCTTGTACCTGTCAGGGCAGTCGCTGTTGGCATTTAGGCACATTCCTATGTTTGTTTCCTTAGTGTAGACTGCAGTGTGGAAACCTCCGCCCTTTTCCATGACTGTTACATCTAGAAAAGGCAGCTTCCCATCCTTTTCCGTCTCGTAAGTGAAACGCAGCACGGAACTCTGCTCAAATGCCTCCTTCAGCTCCTGCAGATGTCTGACATCAGGTACCTGTGTAAAAATGTCGTCAACATACCTGCCGGCCGGTTTCAAGTTCATGTCGACTAAGACTTTTTGCTCGATGGTACCCATGTAGAAGTTTGCAAACAGGACACCTAGGGGAGAACCCATGGCGACCCCATCTACTTGCTTATACATGTGCCCATCCGGGCTCAAGAAGGGTGCCTCTTTAGTACAAGCTTGGAGTAGTTTCCTCAGAATACTTTCTGGCATGTCAAGAGGAGTACAGGCTGGATCACGATACACTCTGTCGGCTATCATTCCGATTGTCTCGTCCACAGGTACGTTGGTAAACAGCGATTCTACGTCCAACGAGGCTCTTATCCCTGTGGCCCGTGTGCCCCGCAGTAAGTCCACAAATTCCTTTGGAGACTTCAGGCTGAAGGCGCAAGGAACATAAGGAGTCAGCAGGCCGTTGAGTCGCTTCGCCAGTCTGTACGTGGGTGTGGGTATCTGGCTAATGATTGGCCGAAGTGGGTTTCCAGGCTTGTGCGTCTTGACATTTCCATACGCATATCCATGCGTTTCCATACGCATGTCAGACATCTGCAGGAGCTGAAGGAGGCATTTGAGCAGAGTTCCGTGCTGCGTTTCACTTACGAGACGGAAAAGGATGGGAAGCTGCCTTTTCTAGATGTAACAGTCATGGAAAAGGGCGGAGGTTTCCACACTGCAGTCTACACTAAGAAAACAAACATAGGAATGTGCCTAAATGCCAACAGCGACTGCCCTGACAGGTACAAGAGGAGTGTTGTTAACGCATACGTCGACCGTGCTCTCAGCCACAGCTCAGAATGGAAGCAAGTCGACGAAGAACTCTGTAGGGTAAGGCAGGTCCTAGTCAATAACGGCTTCTCCAATGGTTTCATCGAAGACATCATAAGAAGGAAAGTGAAAAGCCATGCAACCTCTGAAGAGACAACTAACACAACACCTATACCCCCTATTAGACTATTTTACAGGAACTTCTTTTCCACAGCTCATAAAACGGAGGAAAGGGTCCTGAAAGATATTGTTAATAGAAACGTTATCCCTACAGACAAAAATCAGAGGATACAACTGACGATTTACTATAAAACCAGAAAAACGGCCAGCCTACTCATGAGAAACTCTCCAGACACAAAACAGAACGCTTTAAAAGAGACTAACGTCGTCTATGCCTTCAAATGCCCACTTGGGGACTGTAAGCTCCAAAAAACCCAGTATATAGGCAAGACAACAACATCTCTTTCTAGGCGTTTAACGATGCATAAGCAACAGGGCTCCATTAAGGAACATATAATCTCTTCCCATAACCAAACCATCGCCAGAGAAATCCTAGTAAACAACACAGAAATCATCGATAGATACAGCAATAGCAGGCGGCTTGACGTTTGCGAGGCACTACACATCAAGAAGTCAACACCAGCAATCAACAGCCAATTATTGCACAACTATATTCTACCCACCTCAAGACTCCACTCCAATATAGAAGCATCAAGAAATATGGACCAATAGGCTTTCTACAAACACTTCTATTCAATACCCATTGTTTCTGTTCTGTCTTGTGTTGATACTTTTAATACCCTATTAATATCCCATCTTGTTCTAATGCCACATCACCCTTCCCACCTCACTCAAATGTAGATATAAACTCAGAGATACGTAAGTTCTAATCAGTTGTGTATTTGTGAAGTCTTTGAAAATGTAATAAGTTTTACGAAACGTGCCCGTGTCGCGTCAGACTAGAAATAAAAATGAATTTTGGAGAAGTGATTTTGATTTACCTCCAACAGTGAAGCGTAATGTACGAAAGATTATATATATATATAATATATATATATATATATATATATATATTAAATATGACCGAAAAAGTAAGATTAATAATTCTAACACGAATTTTCTCAATCTTTCGTACATTTCCTTTCACTGTTGGTGGTAATTCAAAAATCAATTCTCCAAAATTCATTTTTATTTCTAGTCTGACGCGACACATGAGCGCGTTTCGTACATCGTACCAACATCTCTTTCAACAGAAAGAGATGTTGTTGTCTTGCCTATATACTGGTTTTTTTGGAGCTTACAGTCCCCAAGAGGGCATTTGAAGGCATAGACGACGTTGGTCTCTTTTAAAGCGTTCTGCTTTGTGTCTGGAGAGTTTCTCATGAGTAGGCTGGCCGTTTTTCTGGTTTTATAGTAAATCGTCAGTTGTATCCTCTGATTTTTGTCTGTAGGGATAACGTTTCTATTAACAATATAATCTCATATATAAGAAAATATAATCTTTTCCCACAACCAAACCATCGCCAGAGAAATCCTAGTAAACAACACAGAAATCATCGATAGATGCAGCGATAGCAGGCGGCTTGACGTTTGCGAGGCATTACACATCAAGAAGTCAACACCAGCAATCAACAGCCAATTAATGCACAACTATATTCTACCCACCTCAAGACTAAGCTCCAATATAGAAGCATCAAGAAATATGGACCAATATTCATTCTACAATCACTTCCATTCAATACCCATTGTTTCGTGTTCTGTCTTGTGTTGATGAATTTATTACCCTATTAAAACCACCTCACCCCATCCACCTCACTAAAATGTAGATATAAACAAATCGGAGATGTGTAAGTTCTATTCAGTTGTGTATGTGTAAACTAAAGTCTTTGAAAATGTAATAAGTTTTACGAAACGCGCTCAAGTGTCGCGTCAGACTAGAAATAAAAATGAATTTTGGAGAATTGATTTTTGAATTACCTCCAACAGTGAAAAGAAATGTACGAAAGATTGAGAAAATTCGTGTTAGAATTATTAATCTTACTTTTTCGGTCATATTAATAATATATATATATATATATATATATATATATATATATATATATATATATATGCGAACAAGCCTGAATGGTCCCCAGGACTATATGCAACTGAAAACTCACACTCCAGAAGTAACTCGAACCCATACTGCTAGGAGCAACGCAACTGGTATATACAGGACGCCTTAATCCGCTTGACCATCACGACTGGACAAAAGGAAGTGATAGCCGAAGCTATTTGAACCACTTCCCTGCCGGCACTCGGATGGTAATCTTGGGCATAACATTTTATCAAATCACCTCATTCTTTGGGGCACACGTGAGGAACACAAATGCGAACAAATTGTTCGTGATGGTCGAGTGGTGAAGGTGTCCTGTACGCCAGATCCATGGTGCTCCTGGCAGTATGGGTTCGAATCACTTCTGTGGTGTGAGTTTTCGGTTGCATCTATGCCTGGTTGCATCTATATTAATATAATATATTAATTCAGGAAAACTTGGCTTATTAGGCAAATCGGGCCTTGCATAGCAGGCTGAGAAGTGCGTTCTGGCTACTAGGTACGACATATATATATATATATAAATATATATATATATATATATATATATATATATATATATATATATATATATATATATATATATATATATATATATATATATATATATATCGTATATATATATATATATATATATATATATATATATATATATATATATATATATATATATATATATATATATATATATATATATATATATATATATATATATATATATATATATATATATATATATATATATATATATATGTCGTACCTAGTAGCCAGAACGCACTTTTCAGCCTACTATGCAAGGCCCGATTTGCCTAATAAGCCAAGTTTTCCTGAATTAATATATTTTCTCAAATTTTTTTCCTATGAAATGATAAAGCTACTCATTTCATTATGTATGAGGTAAAAAAAAATTTATTGGAGTTAAAATTAACGTAGATATATGACCGAACCTAACCAACCCTACCTAACCTAACCTAACCTATCTTTATAGGTTACGTTAGGTTAGGTAGCCGAAAAAGTTAGGTTAGGTAGGTTAGGTAGTTGAAAAACAATTAGTTCATGAAAACTTGGCTTATTAGGCAAATCGGGCCTTGCACAGTAGGCTGAGAAGTGCGTTCTGGCTACTAGGTACGACATATATATATATATATATATATATATATATATATATATATGTCGTACCTAGTAGCCAGAACGCACTTCTCAGCCTACTATGCAAGGCCAATTTGCCTAATAAGCCAAGTTTTCCTGAATTAATATATTTTCTCAATTTTTTTCCTATGAAATGATAAAGCTACCCATTTCATTATGTATGAGGTCAATTTTTTTTTATTGTAGTTAAAATTAACGTAGATATATGACCGAACCTAACCAACCCTACCTAACCTAACCTAACCTATCTTTATAGGTTACGTTAGGTTAGGTAGCCGAAAAAGTTAGGTTAGGTTAGTTTAGGTAGGTTAGGTCGTCGAAAAACAATTAATTCATGAAAACTTGGCTTATTAGGCAAATCGGGCCTTGCATAGTAGGCTGATAAGTGCGTTCTGGCTACTAGGTACGACATATATATATATATATATATATATATATATATATATATATATATATATATATATATATATATATATATATATATATATATATATATATATATATATATATATATATGCCTAAGGCACAACTCTCCTAAACACGAGAGTCAAGTATACAACTTTAGAACACAACTTTAGTATACAACTTTAGGTTCTAAAGTTGTATACTTGACTCTCGTGTTTAGGAGAGTTGTGCCTTAAGCATAGACACTGTGTCTTCCCATATTAACAGGGACTTGATGAAATTAACGTCTAAATGACCCCTCACTTGCTCTAGTGCTCTTGGGAGGTGGTGATCTTTGTGGTATTTAAATACTCAGAAATTACCATCTCTTTTAAGGGTCGGAGCAGGTGGTGGAGAGGGTTAAGGCGTACCTGTTATGCCAGTTGCTGGAAGGCTTCTGTGCTGGCTAGGGTTCGAGTCTCCTGGTGGGAAAGTGTTCTAAAGTTGTATATATATATATATATATATATATATATATATATATATATATATATATATATATATATATATATATATATATATATATATATATATATATATATATATATATATATATATATATATATATATATATATATATATATATATATATATATATATATATATAAATATATGTGATCAATATATGTGATAGCCTGAATGGTCCCCAGGACTATATGCAACTAAAAACTCACACCCCAGAAGTGACTCAAACCCATACTGCCAGGAGCACTCTGCTGACGTACAGGACACCTTAGCCACCCAACCAACACGACCGGAAAAAAGACCCCGCCGGCACTTGGTTGGTAATGTTGGGCATATATGTTGGTCGGGTGGCTAAGGTGTCCTGTACGCCAGCAGAGTACTCCTGGCAGTATGGGTTCGAGTCACTTCTTGGGTGTGAGTTTTCAGTTATATATATATATATATATATATATATATATATATATATATATATATATATATATATATATATATATATATATATATATATATATATATATATATATATATATAATCCCAACCCTATTTGGGATTCTCTCTGCAGTTATGCTGCAGCCTGCCTTCGGATCTTCCACGGAATATATATTATATATATATATATATATATATAATCCCAACCCTATTTGGGATTCTCTCTGCAGTTATGCTGCAGCCTGCCTTCGGATCTTCCACGGAAGGCATCTATCTCCGGGCCAGGTCGGATGGAAAGCTCGTTAACCTTGCCAGGCTGAGAGCCAAGACGAAGGTTCGGCTGAGGTGTCTGCGCGATTTCCTCTTTGCCGACGATGCAGCAGTCACTGCCCACTCAGCCGAAGACCTCCAATGGCTCATGACCCGCTTCAGCGAGGCTTGTCAGGCTTTCGGACTCACCGTCAGCCTGAAGAAAAACACAGGTCATGGGACAAGGAGTGGACTCCACACCTGACATCGGCATCTCCGATTCCAAACTGGAAGTAATTCACGTCTTCGTGAACCTGGGCTCCACAATCTCTGACTCCCTCTCTCTTGATACAGAGCTAAACAAACGCATCAGTAAAACATCTACTACCATGTCCAGATTGACAAAGAGAGTGTGGGCCAACAAAAGGCTGAATATACAAAGTTTCAGGTTTACTGTGCCTGTATCCAGAGCACTCTCCTTTATGGCAGTGAGTCTTGGACACTCTGCACCCATCAGGAAAGACAGCTGAATGCCTACCACATGCGCTGTCTTTGACACATCTTGGACATCACCTGGCAGAATAAGGTGACAAACAACAACGTCCTGGGGAGAGCAAGAATCGCCAGCTTGTACGCATTGCTGAAACAGAGACGAATGCACT
>NW_025569585.1:22500-29848 GCF_020424385.1 Procambarus clarkii | reverse complement strand
CAAGGACCTTCTACCCCCAGAAACACTTAGTGTAACACTAGCACCAAGGACCTTCTACCCCCAGAAACACTTAGTGTAACACTAGCACCAAGGACCTTCTACCCCCAGAAACACTTAGTGTAACACTAGCACCAAGGACCTTCTACCCCCAGAAACACTTAGTGTAACACAAGCACCAAGGACCTTCTACCCCCAGAAACACTTAGTGTAACACTAGCACCAAGGACCTTCTACCCCCAGAAACACTTAGTGTAACACTAGC
Source organism: Procambarus clarkii (assembly GCF_020424385.1). NCBI lineage: Eukaryota > Metazoa > Arthropoda > Malacostraca > Decapoda > Cambaridae > Procambarus > Procambarus clarkii. The sequence continues at coordinate 29,586 of NW_025569585.1, read as the reverse complement.
ACCAAGGACCTTCTACCCCCAGAAACACTTAGTGTAACACTTTCTACCCCCAGAAACACTTAGTGTAACACTTAGTAACACCACCAAGGACCTTCTACCCCCAGAAACACTTAGTGTAACACTAGCACCAAGGACCTTCTACCCCCAGAAACACTTAGTGTAACACTAGCACCAAGGACCTTCTACCCCCAGAAACACTTAGTGTAACACAAGCACCAAGGACCTTCTACCCCCAGAAACACTTAGTGTAACACTAGCACCAAGGACCTTCTACCCCCTTAGAAACACTTAGTGTAACACTAGCACCAAGGACCTTCTACCCCCAGAAACACTTAGTGTAACACTTCTAGCACCAAGGACCTTCTACCCCCAGAAACACTTAGTGTAACACTAGCACCAAGGACCTTCTACCCCCAGAAACACTTAGTGTAACACTAGCACCAAGGACCTTCTACCCCCAGAAACACTTAGTGTAACACTAGCACCAAGGACCTTCTACCCCCAGAAACACTTAGTGTAACACAAGCACCAAGGACCTTCTACCCCCAGAAACACTTAGTGTAACACAAGCACCAAGGACCTTCTACCCCCAGAAACACTTAGTGTAACACAAGCACCAAGGACCTTCTACCCCCAGAAACACTTAGTGTAACACAAGCACCAAGGACCTTCTACCCCCAGAAACACTTAGTGTAACACTTCTACCCCCAGAAACACTTAGTGTAACACAAGCACCAAGGACCTTCTACCCCCAGAAACACTTAGTGTAACACTAGCACCAAGGACCTTCTACCCCCAGAAACACTTAGTGTAACACAAGCACCAAGGACCTTCCAAGGACCTTCTACCCCTTAGAAACACTTAGTGTAACACAAGCACCAAGGACCTTCTACCCCCAGAAACACTTAGTGTAACACAAGCACCAAGGACCTTCTACCCCCAGAAACACTTAGTGTAACACTAGCACCAAGGACCTTCTACCCCCAGAAACACTTAGTGTAACACTAGCACCAAGGACCTTCTACCCCCAGAAACACTTAGTGTAACACTAGCACCAAGGACCTTCTACCCCCAGAAACACTTAGTGTAACACTTTCTACTTAGTTCTACCCCCAGAAACACTTAGTGTAACACCACCAAGGACCTTCTACCAGAAACACTTAGTGTAACACTAGCACCAAGGACCTTCTACCCCCAGAAACACTTAGTGTAACACTAGCACCAAGGACCTTCTACCCCCAGAAACACTTAGTGTAACACTAGCACCAAGGACCTTCTACCCCCAGAAACACTTAGTGTAACACTAGCACCAAGGACCTTCTACCCCCAGAAACACTTAGTGTAACACTAGCACCAAGGACCTTCTACCCCCAGAAACACTTAGTGTAACACAAGCACCAAGGACCTTCTACCCCCAGAAACACTTAGTGTAACACTAGCACCAAGGACCTTCTACCCCCAGAAACACTTAGTGTAACACTTTCTAGCACCAAGGACCTTCTACCCCCAGGACCTTCTACCCCCAGAAACACTTAGTGTAACACTAGCACCAAGGACCTTCTACCCCCAGAAACACTTAGTGTAACACTAGCACCAAGGACCTTCTACCCCCAGAAACACTTAGTGTAACACTAGCACCAAGGACCTTCTACCCCCAGAAACACTTAGTGTAACACTTAGCACCAAGGACCTTCTACCCCCAGAAACACTTAGTGTAACACTAGCACCAAGGACCTTCTACCCCCAGAAACACTTAGTGTAACACTAGCACCAAGGACCTTCTACCCCCAGAAACACTTAGTGTAACACTAGCACCAAGGACCTTCTACCCCCAGAAACACTTAGTGTAACACTAGCACCAAGGACCTTCTACCCCCACTTAAAGCACACTTAGTGTAACACTAGCACCAAGGACCTTCTACCCCCAGAAACACTTAGTGTAACACTAGCACCAAGGACCTTCTACCCCCAGAAACACTTAGTGTAACACTAGCACCAAGGACCTTCTACCCCCAGAAACACTTAGTGTAACACAAGCACCAAGGACCTTCTACCCCCAGAAACACTTAGTGTAACACTAGCACCAAGGACCTTCTACCCCCAGAAACACTTAGTGTAACACTAGCACCAAGGACCTTCTACCCCCAGAAACACTTAGTGTAACACTAGCACCAAGGACCTTCTAGCACCAAGAACCTTCTGTAACCCCCAGGACCTTCTAAAACACTTAGTGTAACACAAGCACCAAGGACCTTCTACCCCCAGAAACACTTAGTGTAACACTTAGTGTAACACCACCAAGGACCTTCTACCCCCAGAAACACTTAGTGTAACACTTCTAGCACCAAGGACCTTCTACCCCCAGAAACACTTAGTGTAACACAGCACCAAGGACCTTCTACCCCCTAGCACCAAGGACCTTCTAGAAACACTTAGTGTAACACTAGCACCAAGGACCTTCTACCCCCAGAAACACTTAGTGTAACACTTAGCACCAAGGACCTTCTACCCCCAGAAACACTTAGTGTAACACTAGTAACACCACCAAGGACCTTCTACCCCCAGAAACACTTAGTGTAACACTAGCACCAAGGACCTTCTACCCCCAGAAACACTTAGTGTAACACTAGCACCAAGGACCTTCTACCCCCAGAAACACTTAGTGTAACACTAGCACCAAGGACCTTCTACCCCCACCTTCTAAACACTTAGTGTAACACAAGCACCAAGGACCTTCTACCCCCAGAAACACTTAGTGTAACACTAGCACCAAGGACCTTCTACCCCCAGAAACACTTAGTGTAACACTTAGCACCAAGGACCTTCTACCCCCAGAAACACTTAGTGTAACACTAGCACCAAGGACCTTCTCCCCCCCAGAAACACTTAGTGTAACACTAGCACCAAGGACCTTCTACCCCCAGAAACACTTAGTGTAACACAAGCACCAAGGACCTTCTACCCCCAGAAACACTTAGTGTAACACAAGCACCAAGGACCTTCTACCCCCAGAAACACTTAGTGTAACACTAGCACCAAGGACCTTCTACCCCCAGAAACACTTAGTGTAACACTAGCACCAAGGACCTTCTACCCCCAGAAACACTTAGTGTAACACTTATTGTAACACAAGCACCAAGGACCTTCTACCCCCAGAAACACTTAGTGTAACACTAGCACCAAGGACCTTCTACCCCCAGAAACACTTAGTGTAACACAAGCACCAAGCACCAAGGACCTTCTACCCCCAGAAACACTTAGTGTAACACTAGCACCAAGGACCTTCTACCCCCCAGAAACACTTAGTGTAACACAAGCACCAAGGACCTTCTACCCCCAGAAACACTTAGTGTAACACTTAGTGTAACACTAGCACCAAGGACCTTCTACCCCCAGAAACACTTAGTGTAACACTAGCACCAAGGACCTTCTACCCCCAGAAACACTTAGTGTAACACTAGCACCAAGGACCTTCTACCCCCAGAAACACTTAGTGTAACACAAGCACCAAGGACCTTCTACCCCCAGAAACACTTAGTGTAACACTAGCACCAAGGACCTTCTACCCCCAGAAACACTTAGTGTAACACTAGCACCAAGGACCTTCTACCCCCAGAAACACTTAGTGTAACACTAGCACCAAGGACCTTCTACCCCCAGAAACACTTAGTGTAACACTAGCACCAAGGACCTTCTACCCCCAGAAACACTTAGTGTAACACTAGCACCAAGGACCTTCTACCCCCAGAAACACTTAGTGTAACACTAGCACCAAGGACCTTCTACCCCCAGAAACACTTAGTGTAACACCACCAAGGACCTTCTACCCCCAGAGTGTAACACTTAGTGTAACACTAGCACCAAGGACCTTCTACCCCCAGAAACACTTAGTGTAACACTAGCACCAAGGACCTTCTACCCCCAGAAACACTTAGTGTAACACTAGCACCAAGGACCTTCTACCCCCAGGAACACTTCACTAGCACCAAGGACCTTCTACCCCCAGAAACACTTAGTGTAACACAAGCACCAAGGACCTTCTACCCCCAGAAACACTTAGTGTAACACTAGCACCAAGGACCTTCTACCCCCAGAAACACTTAGTGTAACACTAGCACCAAGGACCTTCTACCCCCAGAAACACTTAGTGTAACACTAGCACCAAGGACCTTCTACCCCCAGAAACACTTAGTGTAACACACACCAAGGACCTTCTACCCCAGAAACACTTAGTTAGTAACACTAGCACCAAGGACCTTCTACCCCCAGAAACACTTAGTGTAACACTAGCACCAAGGACCTTCTACCCCCAGAAACACTTAGTGTAACACTAGCACCAAGGACCTTCTACCCCCAGAAACACTTAGTGTAACACAAGCACCAAGGACCTTCTACCCCCAGAAACACTTAGTGTAACACTAGCACCAAGGACCTTCTACCCCCAGAAACACTTAGTGTAACACTAGCACTAGCAAGGACCTTCTACCCCCAGAAACACTTAGTGTAACACTAGCACCAAGGACCTTCTACCCCCAGAAACACTTAGTGTAACACTAGCACCAAGGACCTTCTACCCCCAGAAACACTTAGTGTAACACTAGCACCAAGGACCTTCTACCCCCAGAAACCTTAGAAACACTTAGTGTAACACTAGCACCAAGGACCTTCTACCCCCACTTAGAAACACTTAGTGTAACACTAGCACCAAGGACCTTCTACCCCCAGAAACACTTAGTGTAAACACTTCTACCCCCAGAAACACTTAGTGTAACACTAGCACCAAGGACCTTCTACCCCCAGAAACACTTAGTGTAACACTAGCACCAAGGACCTTCTACCCCCAAACAAACACTTAGTGTAACACTAGCACCAAGGACCTTCTACCCCCAGAAACACTTAGTGTAACTTACTAGCACCAAGGACCTTCTACCCCCAGAAACACTTAGTGTAACACTAGCACCAAGGACCTTCTACCCCCAGAAACACTTAGTGTAACACTAGCACCAAGGACCTTCTACCCCCAGAAACACTTAGTGTAACACAAGCACCAAGGACCTTCTACCCCCTTCACTTAGTGTAAACACTTAGTGTAACACTAGCACCAAGGACCTTCTACCCCCAGAAACACTTAGTGTAACACTAGCACCAAGGACCTTCTACCCCCAGAAACACTTAGTGTAACACTAGCACCAAGGACCTTCTACCCCCAGAAACACTTAGTGTAACACTAGCACCAAGGACCTTCTACCCCCAGAAACACTTAGTGTAACACTTCTAGCACCAAGGACCTTCTACCCCCAGAAACACTTAGTGTAACACTAGCACCAAGGACCTTCTACCCCCAGAAACACTTAGTGTAACACTAGCACCAAGGACCTTCTACCCCCAGAAACACTTAGTGTAACACTAGCACCAAGGACCTTCTACCCCCAGAAACACTTAGTGTAACACTAGCACCAAGGACCTTCTACCCCCAGAAACACTTAGTGTAACACTAGCACCAAGGACCTTCTACCCCCAGAAACACTTAGTGTAACACAAGCACCAAGGACCTTCTACCCCCAGAAACACTTAGTGTAACACTTAGTGTAACACTAGCACCAAGGACCTTCTACCCCCAGACCACCCCGAGTAACACTTAGTGTAACACTAGCACCAAGGACCTTCTACCCCCAGAAACACTTAGTGTAACACTAGCACCAAGGACCTTCTACCCCCAGAAACACTTAGTGTAACACTAGCACCAAGGACCTTCTACCCCCAGAAACACTTAGTGTAACACTAGCACCAAGGACCTTCTACCCCCAGAAACACTTAGTGTAACACCCCCAGAAACACTTAGCACCAAAGGACCTTCTACCCCCAGAAACACTTAGTGTAACACTAGCACCAAGGACCTTCTACCCCCAGAAACACTTAGTGTAACACTAGCACCAAGGACCTTCTACCCCCAGAAACACTTAGTGTAACACTAGCACCAAGGACCTTCTACCCCCAGAAACACTTAGTGTAACACTAGCACCAAGGACCTTCTACCCCCAGAAACACTTAGTGTAACACTAGCACCAAGGACCTTCTACCCCCAGAAACACTTAGTGTAACACTAGCACCAAGGACCTTCTACCCCCAGAAACACTTAGTGTAACACAAGCACCAAGGACCTTCTACCCCCAGAAACACTTAGTGTAACACTAGCACCAAGGACCTTCTACCCCCAGAAACACTTAGTGTAACACTAGCACCAAGGACCTTCTACCCCCAGAAACACTTAGTGTAACACTAGCACCAAGGACCTTCTACCCCCAGAAACACTTAGTGTAACACAAGCACCAAGGACCTTCTACCCCCAGAAACACTTAGTGTAACACAAGCACCAAGGACCTTCTACCCCCAGAAACACTTAGTGTAACACGAGACAGTCCAGTCTGTCGGCCGGACGGGGGGAACTCTGCCTGTGAACTGTAGACCTCTCCCCACCCCCCACCCCCTATATTCTACTTAGGCTCAGTCTTTTGGTGAGTGAACGTTAAGGTGACTTATTTCATGTTTCCTAACCTAAAAGGGTTGTGTGACTATCAGAGGCTGTAGTGTCCTCAATGTCTTGTGTAGTGACTCACGTTAATCTGGACATTGGGAACCTTAAGTTCGATTGCTGGAATTATGATACTTATCATGTTAAATAAATACTTGACTCACTTACTTTTTAATCTGACGATAATTGAGTTCCCAAGATCTTGAGGTTTCTGATACATAGTTCAAACTAGAGTGTAGAGAACTCTCGAGTTTATTGACTAGAAGAATCTTGCATGGAACAAGTTACATGATTCCAGTTGACACATGCTAACAACATCTTTGATAATTTTGTGATACAGACAAGTTCCATTCCTTGTTTTGTATGTCATGAACTAGAATGGATGGTGGCAGCCCCTTTCTACATCAACTTCTACTCTTCTACTTTTCTACTTCCACCTATCTACCTTCTAACACTACTTCCTACTCTCTCTCCCTCTCCCTCTGCCTCGCCTCGCTTCAAAATTTCCCTTTCAAACTGACCAAACTCCTTCCGTTTCTCCTCCCCTCTCCCTC
>NW_025569585.1:7500-17500 GCF_020424385.1 Procambarus clarkii | reverse complement strand
TAAAGTGCCACACAAGTGGCCATTACTAAAGTGCCACACAAGTGGCCACTACTAAAGTGCCACACAAGTGGCCACTTCTAAAGTGCCACACAAGAGACCACTACTAAAGTGCCACACAAGGGATCACTACTAAAGTGTCACACAAGTGGCCACTACTAAAGTGCCACACAAGTGATCACTACTAAAGTGCCACACAAGTGGCCACTACTAAAGTGCCACACAAGTGGCCACTACTAAAGTGCCACACAAGTGGTTACTACTAAAGTGCCACACAAGGGATCACTACTAAAGTGCCACACAAGAGCCCACTACTAAAGTGCCACACAAGTGGTTACTACTAAAGTGCCACACAAGTGGCCACTACTAAAGTGCCACACAAGTGGCCACTACTAAAGTGCCACACAAGAGCCCATACTAAAGTGCCACACAAGTGGCCACTACTAAAGTGCCACACAAGTGGCCACTACTAAAGTGCCACACAAGTGGCCACTACTAAAGTGCCACACATGAGGCCACTACTAAAGTGCCACACAAGTGGCCACTACTAAAGTGCCACACAAGTGGCCACTACTAAAGTGCCACACAAGTGGCCCCTACTAAAGTGCCACACAAGTGGCCACTACTAAAGTGCCACACAAGTGGCCACTACTAAAGTGCCACACAAGTGGCCACTACTAAAGTGCCAAACAAGTGGCCACTACTAAAGTGCCACACAAGTGGCCACTACTAAAGTGCCACACAAGTGGCCATTACTAAAGTGCCACACAAGTGGCCACTACTAAAGTGCCACACAAGAGATCACTACTAAAGTGCCACACAAGAGGCCATTACTAAAGTGCCACACAAGAGATCACTACTAAAGTGCCACACAAGTGGCCATTACTAAAGTGCCACACAAGTGGCCACTACCAAAGTGCCACACAAGTGGCCATTACTAAAGTGCCACACAAGAGATCACTACTAAAGTGCCACACAAGTGGCCATTACTAAAGTGCCACACAAGAGATCACTACTAAAGTGCCACACAAGTGGCCATTACTAAAGTGCCACACAAGTGGCCACTACTAAAGTGCCACACAAGTGGCCACTACTAAAGTGCCACACAAGAGCCCATACTAAAGTGCCACACAAGTGGCCACTACTAAAGTGCCACACAAGTGGCCATTACTAAAGTGCCACACAAGAGCCTATACTAAAGTGCCACACAAGTGGCCACTACTAAAATGCCACACAAGAGGCCATTACTAAAGTGCCACACAAGTGGCCACTACTAAAGTGCCACACAAGTGACCACTACTAAAGTGCCACACAAGTGGCCACTACTAAAGTGCCACACAAGTGGCCACTACTAAAGTGCCACACAAGAGATCACTACTAAAGTGCCACACAAGAGCCCATACTAAAGTGCCACACAAGTGGCCACTACTAAAGTGCCACACATGAGGCCATTACTAAAGTGCCACACAAGTGGCCACTACTAAAGTGCCACACAAGAGCCCATACTAAAGTGCCACACAAGTGGCCACTACTAAAGTGCCACACAAGAGGCCATTACTAAAGTGCCACACAAGTGGCCACTACTAAAGTGCCACACAAGTGACCACTACTAAAGTGCCACACAAGTGGCCACTACTAAAGTGCCACACAAGTGGCCACTACTAAAGTGCCACACAAGAGATCACTACTAAAGTGCCACACAAGTGGCCATTACTAAAGTGCCACACAAGTGGCCACTACTAAAGTGCCACACAAGAGATCACTACTAAAGTGCCACACAAGTGACCACTACTAAAGTGCCACATAAGGGGCCACTACTAAAGTGCCACACAAGGGGCCACTACTAAAGTGCCACACAAGTGACCACTACTAAAGTGCCACACATGAGGCCATTACTAAAGTGCCACACAAGTGGCCATTACTAAAGTGCCACACAAGTGGCCACTACTAAAGTGCCACACAAGAGATCACTACTAAAGTACCACACAAGTGACCACTACTAAAGTGCCACACAAGGGGCCACTACTAAAGTGCCACACAAGAGATCACTACTAAAGTGCCACACAAGTGGCCATTACTAAAGTGCCACACAAGTGGCCACTACTAAAGTGCCACACAAGAGATCACTACTAAAGTGCCACACAAGTGACCACTACTAAAGTGCCACACAAGGGGCCACTACTAAAGTGCCACACAAGGGGCCACTACTAAAGTGCCACACAAGTGACCACTACTAAAGTGCCACACATGAGGCCATTACTAAAGTGCCACACAAGTGGCCATTACTAAAGTGCCACACAAGTGGCCACTACTAAAGTGCCACACAAGAGATCACTACTAAAGTGCCACACAAGTGACCACTACTAAAGTGCCACACAAGGGGCCACTACTAAAGTGCCACACAAGTGACCACTACTAAAGTGCCACACAAGTGGCCACTACTAAAGTGCCACACAAGTGGCCACTACTAAAGTGCCACACAAGGGGCCACTACTAAAGTGCCACACAAGTGGCCACTACTAAAGTGCCACACAAGGGGCCACTACTAAAGTGCCACACAAGTGGCCACTACTAAAGTGCCACACAAGTGGCCACTACTAAAGTGCCACACAAGTGACCACTACTAAAGTGCCACACAAGGGGCCACTACTAAAGTGCCACACAAGTGACCACTACTAAAGTGCCACACAAGGGGCCACTACTAAAGTGCCACACAAGGGGCCACTACTAAAGTGCCACACAAGTGGCCACTACTAAAGTGCCACACAAGGGACCACTACTCAGCGTTAGGTTAGGGTAGGTTAGGTTAGGTTAGGTTAGGTTAGGTTAGGTTAGGTTAGGGTAGGGTAGGTTAGGTTAGGTTAGGTTAGGTTAGGTTAGGTTAGGTTAGGGTAGGTTAGGTTAGGTTAGGTTAGGTTAGGTTAGGTTAGGGTAGGTTAGGTTAGGTTAGGTTAGGTTAGGTTAGGTTAGGTTAGGTTAGGTTAGGTTAGGTTAGGTTAGGGTAGGTTAGGTTAGGGTAGGTTAGGTTAGGTTAGGTTAGGTTAGGTTAGGGTAGGTTAGGTTAGGTTAGGTTAGGGTAGGTTAGGTTAGGTTAGGTTAGGGTAGGTTAGGTTAGGTTAGGTTAGGTTAGGTTAGGTTAGGGTAGGTTAGGTTAGGTTAGGTTAGGTTAGGTTAGGTTAGGGTAGGTTAGGTTAGGTTAGGTTAGGGTAGGTTAGGTTAGGTTAGGTTAGGTTAGGTTAGGTTAGGGTAGGTTAGGTTAGGTTAGGGTAGGTTAGGTTAGGTTAGGTTAGGTTAGGGTAGGTTAGGTTAGGTTAGGTTAGGTTAGGTTAGGTTAGATTAGGGTAGGTTAGGTTAGGTTAGGGTAGGTTAGGTTAGGTTAGGTTAGGTTAGGGTAGGTTAGGTTAGGTTAGGTTAGGTTAGGTTAGGTTAGGTTAGATTAGGGTAGGTTAGGTTAGGTTAGGGTAGGTTAGGTTAGGTTAGGTTAGGTTAGGTTAGGGTAGGTTAGGTTAGGTTAGGTTGCAACTGTTTCATCAAACTAATGATGAAACTGATGAAGGTCTTGGGGATAGACTTTGATGCGTAGCGAATGGATCTGAACACTGTTTAGGGGCGTGACGGCTGAGTGGACAGCGCTCGAGATTCGTAGTCCTAGAGTCTGGGGATCGATCCCCGGCGGAGGAAAAAAATGGGCAGAGTTTCTTTCTCATTGATGTCCCTGCTCACCTAGCTGTAAGTTGGTATCTCGGAGTTAGACAGCTGCTACGGGCTCCTTCCTGGGGATGTGTGTGCGAACAAGAAAAAAAACAGTTAGTACACAGGAGGAAAGTGAGTACCCACATGAGCCACAGGGACGTTAGAAAGAACTTTTTCAGTGTCAGAGTAGTTAACAAGTGGAATGCATTAGGCAGTGATGTGGTGGAGGCTGACTCCATACACAGTTTATAATGTTGATATAATAGAGCCCAGTAGGCTCAGGAATCTATACACCAGTTGATTGATAGTTGAGAGGTGGGACCAAAGAGCCAAAGCTCAACCCCCGCAAGCACAACTAGGTGAGAAGACAAAACACTATTAATCCGGGTTTTCTGGGACAGGAAGAGTGTGTGTGTGTATACATATATAATAGGCCTATATCGAGAAGCCCCAAGATGCGTTTACTACCCTTTCCACACAATGCCCCCCACAACAGCTCTATAACTCCTCGGTACCTATTTACAGCCAGGTGAACACAGATATTATTTTCAAAAGAAACATGCCTAACCACTTCTTTCCCGCCAGGGAATCGTACCTGGGATACTCGAGTGTGTGACGAGAACGAAGCCAACTGTACATTATGAACAATATATGAATTAAGTCTTCGATTTGTGCTGTGAGATCCTCCAAGGGTATGGTAGGACCTTCTACCCCCAGGAACACTTTGTGTAACACTTAGTGTAACACTTAGTGTAACACTCAGTGTAGCACTTAGTGTAACACAAGCACCAAGGACCTTCTACCCACAGAAACACTTAGTGTAACACTTATTGTAACACAAGCACCAAGGACCTTCTACCCCCCAGAAACACTTAGTGTAACACTAGCACCAAGGACCTTCTACCCCCCAGAAACACTTAGTGTAACACTAGCACCAAGGACCTTCTACCCCCAGAAACACTTAGTGTAACACTAGCACCAAGGACCTTCTACCCCCCAGAAACACTTAGTGTAACACTAGCACCAAGGACCTTCTACCCCCAGAAACACTTAGTGTAACACAAGCACCAAGGACCTTCTACCCCCAGAAACACTTAGTGTAACACAAGCACCAAGGACCTTCTACCCCCAGAAACACTTAGTGTAACACAAGCACCAAGGACCTTCTACCCGAAGAAACACTTAGTGTAACATTTATTGTAACACAAGCACCAAGGACCTTCTACCCCCAGAAACACTTAGTGTAACACTAGCACCAAGGACCTTCTACCCCCCAGAAACACTTAGTGTAACACAAGCACCAAGGACCTTCTACCCCCCAGAAACACTTAGTGTAACACTAGCACCAAGGACCTTCTACCCCCAGAAAAACTTAGTGTAACACAAGCACCAAGGACCTTCTACCCCCCAGAAACACTTAGTGTAACACAAGCACCAAGGACCTTCTACCCCCCAGAAACACTTAGTGCAACTCAAGCACCAAGGACCTTCTACCCCCAGAAACACTTAGTGTAACACTAGCACCAAGGACCTCTACCCCCAGAAACACTTAGTGCAACTCAAGCACCAAGGACCTTCTACCCCCAGAAACACTTAGTGTAACACTAGCACCAAGGACCTTCTACCCCCAGAAACACTTAGTGTAACACTAGCACCAAGGACCTTCTACCCCCAGAAACACTTAGTGTAACACTAGCACCAAGGACCTTCTACCCCCAGAAACACTTAGTGTAACACTAGCACCAAGGACCTTCTACCCCCAGAAACACTTAGTGTAACACTAGCACCAAGGACCTTCTACCCCCAGAAACACTTAGTGTAACACAAGCACCAAGGACCTTCTACCACCAGAAACACTTAGTGTAACACAAGCACCAAGGACCTTCTACCACCAGAAACACTTAGTGTAACACAAGCACCAAGGACCTTCTACCACCAGAAACACTTAGTGTAACACTTAGTGTAACACAAGCACCAAGGACCTTCTACCCCCAGAAACACTTAGTGTAACACTAGCACCAAGGACCTTCTACCACCAGAAACACTTAGTGTAACACTTAGTGTAACACTAGCACCAAGGACCTTCTACCCCCAGAAACACTTAGTGTAACACAAGCACCAAGGACCTTCTACCCCCAGAAACACTTAGTGTAACACAAGCACCAAGGACCTTCTACCCCCCAGAAACACTTAGTGCAACTCAAGCACCAAGGACCTTCTACCCCCCAGAAACACTTAGTGTAACACAAGCACCAAGGACCTTCTACCCCCAGAAACACTTAGTGTAACACTAGCACCAAGGACCTTCTACCCCCAGAAACACTTAGTGTAACACTAGCACCAAGGACCTTCTACCCCCAGAAACACTTAGTGTAACACAAGCACCAAGGACCTTCTACCCCCAGAAACACTTAGTGCAACTCAAGCACCAAGGACCTTCTACCCCCAGAAACACTTAGTGTAACACAAGCACCAAGGACCTTCTACCACCAGAAACACTTAGTGTAATACAAGCACCAAGGACCTTCTACCACCAGAAACACTTAGTGTAACACTTAGTGTAACACAAGCACCAAGGACCTTCTACCCCCAGAAACACTTAGTGTAACACTAGCACCAAGGACCTTCTACCCCCAGAAACACTTAGTGTAACACAAGCACCAAGGACCTTCTACCCCCAGAAACACTTAGTGTAACACAAGCACCAAGGACCTTCTACCCCCAGAAACACTTAGTGTAATACAAGCACTAAGGACCTTCTTCAACCAGAAACACTTAGTGTAACACTTATTGTAACACAAGCACCAAGGACCTTCTACCCCCAGAAACACTTAGTGTAACACTAGCACCAAGGACCTTCTACCCCCAGAAACACTTAGTGTAACACAAGCACCAAGGACCTTCTACCCCCAGAAACACTTAGTGTAACACAAGCACCAAGGACCTTCTACCCCCAGAAACACTTAGTGTAACACAAGCACCAAGGACCTTCTACCCCCAGAAACACTTAGTGTAACACTAGCACCAAGGACCTTCTACCCCCCAGAAACACTTAGTGTAACACAAGCACCAAGGACCTTCTACCCCCAGAAACACTTAGTGTAACACTAGCACCAAGGACCATCTACCCCCAGAAACACTTAGTGTAACACAAGCACCAAGGACCTTCTACCCCCAGAAACACTTAGTGTAACACTAGCACCAAGGACCATCTACCCCCAGAAACACTTAGTGTAACACTAGCACCAAGGACCTTCTACCACCAGAAACACTTAGTGTAACACTAGCACCAAGGACCTTCTACCCCCAGAAACACTTAGTGTAACACTAGCACCAAGGACCTTCTACCCCCTGAAACACTTAGTGTAACACTAGCACCAAGGACCATCTACCCCCAGAAACACTTAGTGTAACACAAGCACCAAGGACCTTCTACCCCCAGAAACACTTAGTGTAACACTAGCACCAAGGACCTTCTACCACCAGAAACACTTAGTGTAACACTTAGTGTAACACTAGCACCAAGGACCTTCTACCCCCAGAAACACTTAGTGTAACACAAGCACCAAGGACCTTCTACCCCCCAGAAACACTTAGTGTAACACAAGCACCAAGGACCTTCTACCCCCCAGAAACACTTAGTGCAACTCAAGCACCAAGGACCTTCTACCCCCCAGAAACACTTGGTGTAACACAAGCACCAAGGACCTTCTACCCCCAGAAACACTTAGTGCAACTCAAGCACCAAGGACCTTCTACCCCAAGAAACACTTAGTGTAACACTAGCACCAAGGACCTTCTACCCCCAGAAACACTTAGTGTAACACTAGCACCAAGGACCTTCTACCCCCAGAAACACTTAGTGTAACACAAGCACCAAGGACCTTCTACCCCCAGAAACACTTAGTGCAACTCAAGCACCAAGGACCTTCTACCCCCAGAAACACTTAGTGTAACACAAGCACCAAGGACCTTCTACCACCAGAAACACTTAGTGTAACACAAGCACCAAGGACCTTCTACCACCAGAAACACTTAGTGTAACACTTAGTGTAACACAAGCACCAAGGACCTTCTACCCCCAGAAACACTTAGTGTAACACTAGCACCAAGGACCTTCTACCCCCAGAAACTCTTAGTGTAACACAAGCACCAAGGACCTTCTACCACCAGAAACACTTAGTGTAACACTTAGTGTAACACTAGCACCAAGGACCTTCTACCCCCAGAAACACTTAGTGTAACACAAGCACCAAGGACCTTCTTCAACCAGAAACACTTAGTGTAACACTTATTGTAACACAAGCACCAAGGACCTTCTACCCCCAGAAACACTTAGTGTAACACTAGCACCAAGGACCTTCTACCCCCAGAAACACTTAGTGTAACACAAGCACCAAGGACCTTCTACCCCCAGAAACACTTAGTGTAACACTAGCACCAAGGACCTTCTACCCCCAGAAACACTTAGTGTAACACAAGCACCAAGGACCTTCTACCCCCAGAAACACTTAGTGTAACACTAGCACCAAGGACCATCTACCCCCAGAAACACTTAGTGTAACACTAGCACCAAGGACCTTCTACCACCAGAAACACTTAGTGTAACACTAGCACCAAGGACCTTCTACCCCCAGAAACACTTAGTGTAACACTAGCACCAAGGACCATCTACCCCCAGAAACACTTAGTGTAACACAAGCACCAAGGACCTTCTACCCCCAGAAACACTTAGTGTAACACTAGCACCAAGGACCTTCTACCACCAGAAACACTTAGTGTAACACTAGCACCAAGGACCTTCTACCCCCAGAAACACTTAGTGTAACACTAGCACCAAGGACCTTCTACCCCCAGAAACACTTAGTGTAACACAAGCACCAAGGACCTTCTACCACCAGAAACACTTAGTGTAACACTAGCACCAAGGACCTTCTACCCCCAGAAACACTTAGTGTAACACAAGCACCAAGGACCTTCTACCACCAGAAACACTTAGTGTAACACTTAGTGTAACACTAGCACCAAGGACCTTCTACCCCCAGAAACACTTAGTGTAACACTAGCACCAAGGACCTTCTACCCGCAGAAACACTTAGTGTAACACAAGCACCAAGGACCTTCTACCCCCAGAAACACTTAGTGTAACACTAGCACCAAGGACCTTCTACCCCCAGAAACACTTAGTGTAACACTAGCACCAAGGACCTTCTACCCCCAGAAACACTTAGTGTAACACAAGCACCAAGGACCTTCTACCCCCAGAAACACTTAGTGTAACACAAGCACCAAGGACCTTCTACCCCCAGAAACACTTAGTGCAACACAAAATACTTCACGACCCCAGACTCTGGGTAATGTAAATATTGACAATAACAATGTCCTCTCGCTGGGTGAGGTAGCTGCCAATGGCCATAACAATAGATGATGCAGTGGTAATCGATGATTGTATTGGCTGAGAACCTGGCCCTCGTTCGAGCGTTGAAGGGTGCTTGGATAGGGGCGGGATAGGCCTTGTATATTTACCAATTTGTGCCTTCAGGGTTGTACTGCTAGCTCTTGGGCCCCCGCCTTTCTAACCCTTGTAACTCCATAAATGAGTTTAGTTGAGTTTAATTTAATACCTTACATGCAACACGAGTCAGCCAGACAGGATTTTGAGGCGCCAGGTTGGCGGTCCTAGTAATTAAGTAAAGGTCCTAATTAATTAAGTAAAGGTCCTGTTAGCAGTCTCCGTGGTGTAGTGGTAAGACACTCGCCTGGCGTTCCGCGAGCGCTATGTCATGGGTTCGTATCCTGGCCGGGGAGGATTTACTGGGCGCAATTCCTTAACTGTAGCCTCTGTTTAACGCAACAGTAAAATGTGTACTTGGATGAAAAAACGATTCTTCGCGGCAGGGATCGTATTCCAGGGACCATAGGATTAAGGACTTGCCCGAAACGCTACGCGTACTAGTGGCTGTACAAGAATGTAACAACTCTTGTATATATCTCAAAAAAAAAAAAAAAAAAAAAAAAAAAAAAAAAAAAAAAAAAAAAAAAAAAAAAAAAAAAAAAGTCACACCTAGAGGAGTTAATGATAACAAGTTTACCTGTGGTCATATCGTGTGCTTTGCCCTGTTATCTGCTAAGCTGATAACTGTAGCCGGGTTAGCGGGTGTGTCCTTCAGACAAGCCTCCGTTTAAGGTGTGGCTTGGTAGACGGCCCGGGGCTATCTACTCTGTGGGCGGCGGGGTTTTAGCTCCCAGATTCGCGAGAAATACCCAGGGAACTGTACATTCAAGACATAGCACAGCATCAGCAGACTGT
>NW_025569585.1:0-2500 GCF_020424385.1 Procambarus clarkii | reverse complement strand
TCTTGTCTCCTGACACTCTTGTCTCCTGACACTCTTGTCTCCTGACACTCTTGTCTCCTGACACTCTTGTCTCCTGACACTCTTGTCTCCTGACACTCTTGTCTCCTGACACTCTTGTCTCCTGACACTCTTGTCTCCTGACACTCTTGTCTCCTGACACTCTTGTCTCCTGACACTCTTGTCTCCTGACACTCTTGTCTCCTGACACTCTTGTCTCCTGACACTTGTCTTGTCTCCCTGACACTCTTGTCTCCTGACACTCTTGTCTCCTGACACTCTTGTCTCCTGACACTCTTGTCTCCTGACACTCTTGTCTCCTGACACTCTTGTCTCCTGACACTCTTGTCTCCTGACACTCTTGTCTCCTGACACTCTTGTCTCCTGACACTCTTGTCTTGTCTCCTGACACTCTTGTCTCCTGACACTCTTGTCTCCTGACACTCTTGTCTCCTGACACTCTTGACACTCTTGTCTCCTGACACTCTTGTCTCCTGACACTCTTGTCTCCTGACACTCTTGTCTCCTGACACTCTTGTCTCCTGACACTCTCCTGACACTCTTGTCTCCTGACACTCTTGTCTCCTGACACTCTTGTCTCCTGACACTCTTGTCTCCTGACACTCTTGTCTCCTGACACTCTTGTCTCCTGACACTCTTGTCTCCTGACACTCTTGTCTCCTGACACTCTTGTCTCCTGACACTCTTGTCTCCTGACACTCTTGTCTCCTGACACTCTTGTCTCCTGACACTCTTGTCTCCTGACACTCTTGTCTCCTGACACTCTTGTCTCCTGACACTCTCTCCTGACACTCTTGTCTCCTGACACTCTTGTCTCCTGACACTCTTGTCTCCTGACACTCTTGTCTCCTGACACTCTTGTCTCCTGACTCTTGTCTCCTGACTCTGTCTCCTGACACTCTTGTCTCCTGACACTCTTGTCTCCTGACACTCTTGTCTCCTGACACTCTTGTCTCCTGACACTCTTGTCTCCTGACACTCTTGTCTCCTGACACTCTTGTCTCCTGACACACTTGTCTCCTGACACTCTTGTCTCCTGACACTCTTGTCTCCTGACACTCTTGTCTCCTGACACTCTTGTCTCCTGACATTTGTCTCCTGACACTCTTGTCTCCTGACACTCTTGTCTCCTGACACTCTTGTCTCCTGACACTCTTGTCTCCTGACACTCTTGTCTCCTGACACTTGTCTCCTGACACTCTTGTCTCCTGACACTCTTGTCTCCTGACACTCTTGTCTCCTGACACTCTTGTCTCCTGACACTCTTGTCTCCTGTCTTGACACTCTTGTCTCCTGACACTCTTGTCTCCTGACACTCTCCTGACACTCTGGTCTCCTGACACTCTTGTCTCCTGACACTCTTGTCTCCTGACACTCTTGTCTCCTGACACTCTTGTCTCCTGACACTCTTGTCTCCTGACACTCTTGTCTCCTGACACTCTTGTCTCCTGACACTCTTGTCTCCTGACACTCTGTCTCCTCCTGACACTCTCCTGACACTCTTGTCTCCTGACACTCTCCTGACACTCTCCTGACACTCTTGTCTCCTGACACTCTTGTCTCCTGACACTCTTGTCTCCTGACACTCTTGTCTCCTGACACTGACACTCTTGTCTCCTGACACTTGTCTTGTCTCCTGACACTCTTGTCTCCTGACACTCTTGTCTCCTGACACTCTTGTCTCCTGACACTCTTGTCTCCTGACACTCTTGTCTCCTGACACTCTTGTCTCCTGACACTAGTCTCCTGACACTCTTGTCTCCTGACACTCTTGTCTCTTGACACTCTTGTCTCCTGACACTCTTGTCTCCTGACACTCTGTCTCCTGACACACTTGTCTCCTGACACTCTTGTCTCCTGACACTCTTGTCTCCTGACACTCTTGTCTCCTGACACTCTTGTCTCCTGACACTCTTGTCTCCTGACACTCTTGTCTCCTGACACTCTTGTCTCCTGACACTCTTGTCTCCTGACACTCTTGTCTCCTGACACTTGTCTCCTGACACTTGTCTCCTGACACTCTTGTCTCCTGACACTCTTGTCTCCTGACACTCTTGTCTCCTGACACTCTTGTCTCCTGACACTCTTGTCTCCTGACACTCTTGTCTCCTGACACTCTTGTCTCCTGACACTCTTGTCTCCTGACACTCTTGTCTCCTGACACTCTTGTCTCCTGACACACTTGTCTCCTGACACTCTTGTCTCCTGACACTCTTGTCTCCTGACACTCTTGTCTCCTGACACTCTTGTCTCCTGACATTTGTCTCCTGACACTCTTGTCTCCTGACACTCTTGTCTCCTGACACTCTTGTCTCCTGACACTCTTGTCTCCTGACACTCTTGTCTCCTGACACTCTTGTCTCCTGACACTCTTGTCTCCTGACACTCTTGTCTCCTGACACTCTTGTCTCCTGACACTCTTGTCTCCTGACACTCTTGTCTCCTGACACTCTTGTCTCCTGACAC
This sequence comes from Procambarus clarkii, assembly GCF_020424385.1. Taxonomy (NCBI): domain Eukaryota; kingdom Metazoa; phylum Arthropoda; class Malacostraca; order Decapoda; family Cambaridae; genus Procambarus; species Procambarus clarkii. The sequence goes on along the minus strand of NW_025569585.1, from coordinate 16 downwards.
TCTTGTCTCCTGACAC
>NW_025569584.1:0-14489 GCF_020424385.1 Procambarus clarkii | reverse complement strand
TGCAAACACATAATTGATTAGAAATTTACCTTAAATACCTCATTTTCAATCAACTATTTGTTTCTCGTTAAAATACTGAGTAAGATATTAAAAAGGGGAGAAGTTTGGTTTTAATTGCATATATCGACGTTTCAGCCGGATTAGAGCGGTTTTACGTGTACATCTTCCAAAGGTAATATATATCTTAAGGTTATCTTAAGATGATTTCGGGGCTTCAGTGTCCCCGCGGCCCGGTCCTCGACCAGGCCTCCACCCCCAGGAAGCAGCCCGTGACAGCTGACTAACACCCAGGTACCTATTTTACTGCTAGGTAACAGGGGCATAGGGTGAAAGAAACTCTGCCCATTGTTTCTCGCCGGCACCCGGGATGGAACCTGGGACCACAGGATCACAAGTCCAGCGTGCTGTCCGCTCGGCCGACCGGCTCCCTAAAGCCGGTCGGAAATATAAACGGAAAATCAGGAATATTTTAGTTAATTCTAATGAAAACACATTGATTTTTATCATTTATATTGGAAACAACATTGCCATATGTCTTTTCTTGGATCTAAATAATACGAAACCTTGCTCTCTGATTTGAAGTTAAAATCCTCATATATGGTAAATTACGGTAATTATGGTAATTATATGGTTTGAAATTACGACTTTTTAAAACGAAAATATGCCAATTTCTGAAAGCGGCGATGGATCACATTTTGCCCAAACCCCCACTGCAGTTTTCAAAATATCCCAAACATCCCAAATTCGACCCTCAAGCCATACTTTGGAACCAAATTCTGGCTCTCTGCACGTATTCGCAGTTTGAAATTACGACTTTTATACTGAAAATATGCCAATTATTGAAAGCGGCGAAAGATCACATTTTGCCAAAACCCTCCCAGCAGTTTTCAAAATATCCCAAACATTCAAAATTCAATGTTTGAGCCATATTTTGGTGCAAAATTCTGGCTCTCGGCACGTATTCGCAGTTTGAAAATACGATTTTATATACGGAAAATATGCCAATTAGTGAAAGCGGCGATGGGTCACATTTTGCCAAAAAAAAAAAAACCTGCAGTTTTCAAAATATCCCAATCATCCCAAATTCGAACCTTGAGCCATATTTTGGAGCCAAATTCGGATTTCCTGCACGTATTCGCAGTTTTAAAATACAACATTTATACCGAAAATATGCCAATTACTGAGAGCGGCGATGGATCATATTTTGCCTAAACCCTCCCTGCAGTTTTCAAAATATCCAAAACATCCCAAATTAGTCCCTTGAGCTATATTTTGGAGCCAAATTCTGGCTTTCTGCACGTATTCACAGTTTGAAATTACGACTTTTTATACTGAAAATATGCCAATTACTGAGAGCGGCGATGGGTCACATTTTGCCCAAACCCCCCTGAAGTTTGCAAAATATCCCACACATCCCAAAATCGACACTTTAGCCAATTTTTCGAGCCAAATTCTGGCTCTATGCACGTATTTGCTATTTGAAATTACGACATTTTAAACCGAAAATATGCCAATTACTGAAAGTTACGATGGATCACATTTTGCCCCAACCCCTCCCTGCAGTTTTCTAAATATCCCAAACATCCAAAATTCGATGCTTGAGCCATATTTTAGAGCCAAATTCTTTCTCTCTGCACGTATTTGCTGTTTGAAATTACGACTTTTTATACCAAAAATATTCCAAATACTGAGAGCCGTGATGGGTCACATTTTGCCCAAACCCCCCTGTAGTTCTCAAAATATCCCAAACATCTCAAATTCGACCCTTGATTCATATTTTGGAGCCAAATTCTTGATCTCTGCACGTATTCGCTGTTTGAACTTTCGACTTTTATAGAGAAAATATGCCAATTACTGTGAGTGGCGATGGGTTACATTTTGCCCAAACCCCCATGCAGTTTTAAAAATATCCCAAACATCCCAAATTCGACCCTCGAGCCATATTTTGGAGCCAAATTCTGGCTTTCTGCACGTGTTAGTAGTTTGAAGTTACGACTTTTTATACCGAAAATATGCCAATTAATGCCAACTACGATTAATCACATTTTGCCCAACCCCCCCCCCCCACCCAGCAGTTTTCAAAATAACCCAAACTTCCCAAATTAAACGCTTGAGCTATATTTAAAACCAAATTCTGGCTTTCTGCACGTATTCGCAGTTTGAAATTACGACTTTTTATACCGAACATATGCCAATTACTGAGAGCCGCGATGGGTCACATTTTGCCCAAACCCCCATGCAGATTTCAAAATATCCCAAACATCCCAAATTTGACCCTCGAGCCATATTTTGGAGCTAAATTCTGGCTTTCTGCACGTGTTAGTAGTTTGAAGTTACGACTTTTTATACCGAATATATGCCAATTACTGAAAGCGGCGATGGATCACATTTTGCCCAAACCCCCTTCCAGTTTTCAAAATATCACAAACATCCCAAATTCGACCCTTGAGCCATATTTTGGAGCCAAATTCTGGCTCTCTTCACGTATTCGCTGTTTACATTACGACTTTTTATACCGAAAATATGCCAATTACTGCGAGAGGCGATGGGTCACATTTTGCCCAAACACCCCCTGCAGTTATCAATATATCCCAAACATCCCAAATATGACGCTTGAGCCATATTTTGGAGCCAAATTCTGGCTCTCTGCACGTATTCGCAGTTTGAAATTACGACCTTAACACGGAAAATATGCCAATTACTGAGAGCAGCGATATGTCACATTTTGCCCCAACCCCCCCCCCCCCCCCCCCTGCAGTTTTCAAAATATCTCAAACATTCCAAATTCGACGCTTGAGCCATATTTTGGAGCCAAATTCAGGCTCTCTGCACGTATTCGCAGTTTGAAATTGCGAATTTTTATACCCAAAATATGTCAATTACTGAGAGCGGCGATAGGTAACATTTTGCCCAAACCCCCATGCAGTTTTCAAAATATTCCAAACATCCCAAATTCGACCCTTAAGATTTATTTTGGAGCCAAATTCTGGCTCTCTGCACGTATTCGCAGTTTGAGATTATTTCATTTTATACCGAAAATATGCCAATTACTGAAAGCAGCGATGGGTCACATTTTGCCCAAACCCCCCTGCAGTTTTCAAAAAATCCCAAACATCCCAAATTCGACGCTTGAGCTATATTTTGAAATTACGACTTTTTATACCGAAAATATGCCAATTACTGAAAGCGGCGATGGATCACATTCTGCCCAAACCCTACGTGCAGTTTTCAAAATATCCCAAACATCCCAAACTCGATTCTTGAGCCATATTTTGAAACCAAATTATGGCTCTCGGCACGTATTCGCATTTCGAAATTTCGACTTTTTAAACCGAAGATATGTCAATTACTGAAAGCCGCGATGGATCACATTTTGCCCAAACCCTCCCTGCAGTTTTCAAAACATCCCAAACATCCCAAATTCAATGCTTGAGCCATACTTTGGAGCCAAATTCTGGCTCTCAGCACGTATTCGCAGTTTGAAGTTACGAATTTTTATACCGAAAATATGCCAATTACGGAGAGCAGCAATGGATCACATTTTGCCCAAACCCTACCTGCAGTTTTCAAAATATCCAAACATCCCAAATTCGACCCTTGAGCCATATTTTGGAGCCAAATTCTGGCTCTCTGCCCGTATTCGCAGTCTGAAATTACGACTTTTATACTGAAAATATGCCAATTACTGAAAGCGGCGATGGATCACATTATGACCAATCCCTTCCTGCAGTTTTTAAAATATCCTAAACATCCCAAATTTGACCCTTGAGCCATATTTTCTAGCCAAATTCTAGCTTTCTGCAGAGCCGTTTGCAGATTGAAATTACGAATTTTTATACCGAAAATATGTCAATTACGGAGAGCGGCGATAGGTCACATTTTGCCCAAACCCCCCCCCCCCCCCCCCCCCCCCCCACCTGCAGTTTTGAAAATATCCCAAACATCCAAAATTCGAGGCTTGAGTCATATTTTGAAGCCAAATTCTGGCTCTCAGCACGTATTCGCAGTTTGAAATTACGTCTTTTTATACCGTAAATATGCCAATTACTGAGAGCAGCGATGGGTCACATTTTGCCCAAACCCTCCCCTGCAGTTTTCAAAATGTCGCAAACATCCCAAATTCCACCCTTGCGCCATATTTTGGAGCGAAATTCTGGCTCTCTGCACGTATTCGCAGTTTGAAATTACGAATTTTTATACCGAAAATATAACAATTACTTTGAGCGGCGATGGATCACATTTTGCCAAAACCCTCCGTGCCGGTTTCCAAATATTGAAAACATCCCAAATTAGACCCTTGAGCCATATTTTCTAGCCAAATTCTGGCTTTCTGCACGTATTCGCAGTTTGAAATAATGACTTTGTATACCGAAAATATGCCTATAACTCACAAATGCGATAGATCACATTTTGCCCAAACCCACCATTCAGGTTTCATAATATCCCAAGGATTCCAAATTCGACCATAGAGCCATCTTTTGGAGCCAAATTCTGGCTCTCTGCACCTATTCGCAGTTTGAAATTACGACTTTTTATACCGAAAATATGCCAATTACTGAGAGTGGCGATGGATCACATTCTGCACAAACCCTCCCTGCAGTTTTCAAAATATCCCGAACATCCCAAATTCAACGCTTGAGCTATATTTTCTAGCTAAATTCTGGCTCTCTGCACGTATTTGTAGTTTGAAGTTACGAATTTTTATACCGAAAATATGCCGATTACGGAGAGCGGCAATGGATCACATTTAGCCCAAACCCCCCTTTTCAGTTTTCAAAACATCGGAAACATCCCAAATTCAACCCTTGAGCCATATTTTGGAGCCAAATTTTGGCTTTCTGCACGTATTCGCAGTTTGAAATTACGTCTTTTTATACCGAAAATATGCCAATTACTGAGAGCAGCGATGGGTCACATTTTGCCCAAACACTCCTTTGCAGTTTTCAAAATATCGCAAACATCCCAAATTCCACCCTTGCTGCATATTTTGGAGCGAAATTCTGGCTCTCTGCACGTATTCTCCGTATTAAATTAGGAATTTTTATACCGAAAATATAGCAATTACCTATAGCGGGGATGGATCACATTTTGCCCAAACCCTCCCTGCAGTTTTCAAAATATCCCAAACATCCCAAATTCAACGCTTGAGCCATTGTTTGGAGCCAAATTCTGGCTCTCAGCACGTATTCGCAGTTTGAAGTTACGAATTTTTATTGCATATATCGACATTTCAGCCGGATTAGAGCGGTTTTACGTTTACATCTTCCATTGGTAATATAAACGGAAAATCAAGAACATTTTAGTTAATTCTAATGAAAACACATTGATTTTTATCATTTGTATTGGAAACAACATTGTCATATGTCTTTTCTTGGATCTAAATAATACGAAATCTCGCTCTATGATTCGAAGTTAAAATCCTCAAATTTGGTATAATAGTGACTTTTTTCACGTTTTTCATGTAGTTTGATATTACGTAAATATATTTATTTTTACCAATATTTCGATACTATTTCATGTAGTGTCATGATATGTGATTTGGCCTTCAAATCTCAGAATTTCGCATAATATTGCATTTTAAGCAAGTTTTCTTGCATTTTGTTTCCTACTAAAAATCATTGAATTTAGCAATATTTTGACGTTTATCATCCCCTTTTCCTTCATTTGATTTAAACGAAATATCATCGAATTAGGGAATATTTTGCCGTTTTTCCATGTTTTTGTGAATTTTCAGTTTATTGTTATTAATTCATTATATATACGATAAAAATGATGCAAACACATAATTGATTAGAAATTAACCTTAAATACCTCATTTTTAATCAACTGTTTGTTTCTCGTTAAAATACTGAGTAAGATATTGAAATGTGGAGAAGTTCGGTTTTTATTGCATATATCGACGTTTCAGCCGGATTAGAGCGGTTTTACGTTTACATCTTCTATCGGTAATATAAACGGAAAATCAAGAACATTTTAGTTATTTCTAATGAAAACACATTGATTTTTATCATTTGTATTGGAAACAACATTTTCATATGTCTTTTCTTGGATCTAAATAATACGAAACCTCGATCTATGATTCGACGTTATGATTTGGTATAATAGTGACTTTTTCACTTTTTTCATGTAGTTTGATATTACGTAAATATATTCATTTTTACCAATATTTCGATACTATTTCATGAAGTATCACAATATGTGATTTGGCCTTCAAATCTCAGAATTTCGCATAATATTGCATTTTAAGCAAGTTTTCTTGCATTTTGTTTCGTACTAAAAATCATCGAATTTAGCAATATTTTGACGTTTATCATCCCCTTTTCCTCTATGTGATTTGAACAAAATATCATCGATTTAGGCAATATTTTGCCGTTTTTCCACGTTTTTGTGAATTTTCAGTATATTGTTTTTAATTAATTAAATATACGATAAAAAGGATGCAAACACATAATTGATTAGAAATTAACCTTAAATACCTTATTTTCAATCAACTATTTGTTTCTCGTTAAAATACTGAGTAAGATATTGAAATGGGGAGAAGTTCGATATTTATTGCATATATCGACGTTTCGGCCGGATTAGAGCGGTTTTAGGTTTACATCTTCCATCGGTAATATAAACGGAAAATCAAGAACATTTTAGGTATTTCTAATGAAAACACATTGGTTTTTATCATTTGTATTGGAAACAACATTGTCATATGTCTTTTCTTGGATCTAAATAATACGAAACCTCGCTCTATGATTCGAAGTTAAAATCCTCAAATTTGGTATAATAGTGACTTTATTCACTTTTTTCATGTAGTTTGATATTACGTAAATATATTCATTTTTACCAATATTTCGATACTATTTCATGTAGTATCATGATATGTTATTTGGCCTTCAAATCTCAGAATTTCGCATAATATTGCATTTTAAGCAAGTTTTCTTGCATTTTATTTCGTACTAAAAATCATCGAATTTAGCAATATTTTGACGTTTATCATCCCCTTTTCCTCTATGTGATATAAACAAAATATCATAGATTTAGGCAATAGTTTGCCGTTTTTCCACGTTTTTGTGAATTTTCAGTTTATTGTTATTAATTCATTAAATATACGATAAAAAGGATGCAAACACATAATTTATTAGAAATTAACCTTAAACACCTCATTTTTAATCAACTATTTGTTTCCCGTTAAAATACTGAGTAAGATATTGAAAACGGGAGAAGTTCTGTTATTATTGCATATATCGACATTTCAGCCGGATTAGAGCGGTTTTACGTTTACATCTTCCATTGGTAATATAAACGGAAAATCAAGAACATTTTAGTTAATTCTAATGAAAACACATTGATTTTTATCATTTGTATTGGAAACAACATTGTCATATGTCTTTTCTTGGATCTAAATAATACGAAACCTCGGTCTATGATTCGAAGTTAAAATCCTCAAATTTGGTATAATAGTGACTTTTTTCACGTTTTTCATGTAGTTTGATATTACGTAAATATATTTATTTTTACCAATATTTCGATACTATTTCATGTAGTGTCATGATATGTGATTTGGCCTTCAAATCTCAGAATTTCGCATAATATTGCATTTTAAGCAAGTTTTCTTGCATTTTGTTTCGTACTAAAAATCATTGAATTTAGCAATATTTTGACGTTTATCATCCCCTTTTCCTTCATTTGATTTAAACGAAATATCATCGAATTAGGGAATATTTTGCCGTTTTTCCATGTTTTTGTGAATTTTCAGTTTATTGTTATTAATTCATTATATATACGATAAAAATGATGCAAACACATAATTGATTAGAAATTAACCTTAAATACCTCATTTTCAATCAACTGTTTGTTTCTCGTTAAAATACTGAGTAAGATATTGAAATGTGGAGAAGTTCGGTTTTTATTGCATATATCGACGTTTCGCCGGATTAGAGCTGTTTTACGTTTACATCTTCTATCGGTAATATAAACGGAAAATCAAGAACATTTTAGTTAATTCTAATGAAAACACATTGATTTTTATCATTTGTATTGGAAACAACATTTTCATATGTCTTTTCTTGGATCTAAATAATACGAAACCTCGATCTATGATTCGACGTTAAAATCCTGAAATTTGGTATAATAGTGACTTTTTCACTTTTTTCATGTAGTTTGATATTACGTAAATATATTCATTTTTACCAATATTTCGATACTATTTCATGAAGTATCACAATATGTGATTTGGCCTTCAAATCTCAGAATTTCGCATAATATTGCATTTTAACCAAGTTTTCTTGCATTTTGTTTCGTACTAAAAATCATAGAATTTAGCAATATTTTGACGTTTATCATCCCCTTTTCCTCTATGTGATTTAAACAAAATATCATCGATTTAGGCAATATTTTGCCGTTTTTCCACGTTTTTGTGAATTTTCAGTTTATTGTTTTTAATTAATTAAATATACGATAAAAAGGATGCAAACACATAATTGATTAGAAATTAACCTTAAATACCTTATTTTCAATCAACTATTTGTTTCTCGTTAAAATACTGAGTAAGATATTGAAATGGGGAGAAGTTCGATTTTTATTGCATATATCGACGTTTCGGCCGGATTAGAGCGGTTTTAGGTTTACATCTTCCATCGGTAATATAAATGGAAAATCAAGAACATTTTAGTTAATTCTAATGAAAACACATTGATTTTTATCATTTGTATTGGAAACGACATTGTCATATGTCTTTTCTTGGATCTAAATAACACGAAACCTCGGTCTATGATTCGAAGTTAAAATCCTCAAATTTGGTATAATAGTGACTTTTTCACGTTTTTCATGTAGTTTGATATTACGTAAATATATTCGCAATATATTCATTTTCAGCGATGGGTCACATTTTGCCCAAACCCCCCCTCCATCCCTGCAGTTATCAAATATCCCAAACATTCCAAATTCGACGCTTGAGCAATATTCTGGAGCCAAATTCTTGCTCTCTGCACGAGTTAGTAGTGTGAAATTATGACTTTTTATACCGAAAATATGCCAATTACTGAGAGCAGCGATGGGTCACATTTTGCACAAACCACACTGCAGTTTTCAAAATATCCCAACATCCCAAATTGGACCCTTGAGCCATATTTTTGGAGCCAAATTCTGGCTCTCTGCACGTATTTTCAGTTTAAAATTACGACTTTTTAAACCAAAAATATGCCAATTACTGAGAGCGGCAATGGGTCCCATTTTGCCCAACCCCCCCCCCCCCTGCAGTTTTCAAAATATCCCAAACATCCCAAATTCGACGCTTGAGCCATATTTTGGAGCCAAAATTCTGGCTCTCAGCACGTATTCGCAGTTTGAAAATACGATTTTATGTATGGAAAATATGCCAATTAGTGAAAGCGGCGATGGGTCACATTTTGCCAAAAAAAATAACCTGCAGTTTTCAAAATATCCAATCATCCCAAATTCGAACCTTGAGCCATATTTTGGAGCCAAATTCGGATTTCCTGCACGTATTCGCAGTTTTAAAATACAACTTTTATACCGAAAATATGCCAATTACTGAGAGCGCGATGGATCATATTTTGCCTAAACCCTCCCTGCAGTTTTCAAAATATCCAAAACATCCCAAATTAGACCCTTGAACTATATTTTGGAGCCAAATTCTGGCTTTCTGCACACGTATTCACAGTTTGAAATTACGACTTTTTATACTGAAAATATGCCAATTTCTGAGAGCGGCGATGGGTCACATTTTGCCCAACCCCCCTGAAGTTTGCAAAATATCCCACACATCTCAAATTCCACACTTTAGCCAATTTTTCGAGCCAAATTCTGGTCTCTGCACGTATTTGCTATTTGAAATTACGACATTTTTAACCGAAAATATGCCAATTACTGAAAGTTACGATGGATCACATTTTGCCCCAACCCCTCCCTGCAGTTTTCTAAATATCCCAAACATCCAAAATTCGACGCTTGAGCCATATTTTGGAGCCAAATTCTTTCTCTCTGCACGTATTTGCAGTTTGAAATTACGGCTTCTTATACCAAAAATATTCCAATTACTGAGAGCCGCGATGGGTCACATTTTGCCCAAACACCCCTGCAGTTTTCAAAATATCCCAACATCCCAAATATGACCCTTGAACCATATTTTGGAGCAAATTCTGGCCCTCTGCACGTATTCGCAGTTTGAAATTACGACTTTTTATAACTAAAATATGCCAATTACTGAGAGCAGCGATGGGTCACATTTTGCCCAAACCCTCCCTGCAATTTTCGAATTATCTCAAACAACCCAAATTAACGCTTGAGCCAAATTGTGGAGCCAAATTCTGGCTCTCTGCACGTATTCGCAGTTTGAAATTGCGACATTTAATTCCGAAAATATGCAAATTACTTAGAGCGGCGATGGGTCACATTTTGTCAACCCCCCCCCCCCCCCCCCCCCCGCACTTTCCCTGCAGTTTTCAAAATATTCCAAACATTCCAAATTCGACGCTTGAGCTATAATCAGGAGCCAAATTCGTGCTCTCTGCACGTGTTAGTAGTGTGAAATTAAGACTTTTATACCGAAAATATGCCAATTACTGAGAAGCAGCGATGGGTCACATTTTGCCCAAACCACCCCTGCAGTTTTCAAAATATCCCAAACATCCCAAATTGGAACCTTGAGTCATATTTTGGAGCCAAATTCTCTCTCTCTGCACGTATTTCCTGTTTTAAAATACGAGTTTTTATACCGAAAATATGCTAATCACTGAGAGCTGCATGGGTCCCATTTTGCCCCAACCCCTCCCTGTAGTTTTCTAAATATCCCTAAAATCGAAAAATCGACGCTTGAGCCATTTTGGAGCCCAATTCTGGCTCTCTGCACGGATTTGCATCTTGAAATTACGACTTTTTATACCGAAAATATGCCAAATACTGAGAGCCGCGATGGGTCACATTTTGCCCAAACCCCACTGCAGATTTCAAAATATCCCAAACATCCCAAATTTGACCCTTGAACCATATTTTGGAGCCAAATTCTGGCTCTCTGCACGTATTTGCAGTATGAAATTAGGACTTTTTATACCGAAAATAAGCCAATTACTGAAAGTGGCGATTGATCACATTTTGCCTAAACTCTCCCTGCCGTTTTCAAAATATCCCAAACATCGCAATTCAACGCTTGAGCCTTATTTTGGAGCCAAATTCTGGCTCTCTGCACGTATTCGCTGTATACATTACGACTTTTTATACCGAAAATATGCCAATTACTGCGCGATCGGCGATGGGTCACATTTTGCCCAACACCCCCTGCATCAAAATATCCCAAACATCCCAAATTTGACGCTTGAGCCATATTTTGGAGCCAAATTCTGGCTCTCTGCACGTATTCCCAGTTTGAAATTACGACCTTAACACGGAAAATATGCCAATTACTGAGAGCAGCGATATATCACATTTTGCCCGAACAACCCCCCCCCCCCCCCTGCAGTTTTCAAAATATCCCAAACATTCCAAATTCGACCCTTGAGCAATGTTTTGGAGTCAAATTTTGGCTTTCTACTCGTATTTGCAGTTTGAAAATACGTCTTTCTATACCGAAAATATGCCAATTACTCAGAGCAGGGATGGGTCACATTTTGCCCAAAACCCCCCTGTAGTTTTCAAAATATCCCAATCATCCCAAATTCGAACCTTGAGCCATATTTTGGAGCCAAATTCGGATTTCCTGCAGGTATTCGCAGTTTTAAAATGCAATTTTTATACCGAAAATATGCCAATTACTGAGAGCGGCGATGGATCATATTTTGCCCAAACCCTCCCTGCAGTTTTCAAAATATCCAAAACATCCCAAATTCGACCCTTGAATAATAATTTGGAGCCAAATTCTGGCTCTCTGCACGTATTCTTAGTTTGAAATTACGATTTTTTTACCCGAAAAAAATGCTAATTACTGCGAGCGGCGATGGGTCACACTTTGCACCCCCCCCCCCTGCAGTTTTAAAAATATCGCAAACATCTCAAAATCACATTTGAACCATATTTTGGAGCCAAATTCATCGTATATTTAATGATTTAATACCAATAAACTGAAAATTCACAAAAACGTGGAAAAACGGCAAAATTATGCCTAATTCGATGATATTTTGTTTAAATCATATAAAGGAAATGGGATGATAAACGTAAAATATTGCTAAATTCGATGATTTATAGTACAAAACAAAATGCAAGAAACCTGATAAAAATGCAAAATTTGCAAAATTCTGAGTTATGAAGGCCAAATCACATATCGTGAGAAAACATGAAGTAGTATCGAAATATTGGTAAAAACGAATATATTTACGTAATATCAAACTACGTGAAAAACGTGAAAAAGTCACTATTTTACCATATATGAGGATTTTAACTTCAAATCATAGAGCGAGGTTTCGTATTATTTAGATTCAAGAAAAGACATATGACAATGTCGTTTCCAATACAAATGATAAAAATCAATGTGTTTTCATTAGAATTACTAAAATGTTCCTGATTTTCCGTTTATATTACCGATGGAAGATGTACACGTAAAACCCGCTCAATTCCGACTGAAACGTCGATATATGCAATAAAACCGAACTTTTCCCCTTTTCAATATCTTACTCAGTATTTTAACGAGAAACAAATAGTTGATATAAAATGAGTATTTTAAGGTTAATTTCTAATCAATTATGTGTTTGCATCATTTTTATCATATATTTAATGAATTAATAACAATAAAATGAAAATTCACAAAACGTGGAAAAACTGCAAAATATTGCCTAATTCGATGATATTTTGATTAAATCAATAAAGGAAAAGGGGAAGATAAACGTCAAAATATTGCTAATTCGATGATTTTTAGTACGAAACAATATGCAAGAAAACTTGCTTAAAATGCATTATTATGCGAAATTCTGAGATATGAAGGCCAAATCACATATCGTGATACTACATGAAATAGTATCGAAATATTGGTAAAAATGATATATTTACGTAATATCAAACTACATGTAAAACATGAAAAAAGTCACTATTATACCAAATTTCAGGATTTTAACTTCGAATCATAGAGCGAGGTTTCATATTATTTAGATCCAAGAAAAGACATATGACAATGTTGTTTCCAATACAAATATAAAAATCAATGTGTTTTCATTAGAATTAACTAAAATGTTCCTGATTTTCCGTTTATTATTACCGATGGAAGATGTACACGTAAAACCGCTCAATTCCGACTGAAACGTCGATATATGCAATAAAAACCGAACTTTTCCCCCTTTTCAATATCTTACTCAGTATTTTAACGAGAAACAAATAGTTGATTGAAAATGAGGTATTTAAGGTTAATTTCTAATCAATTATGTGTTTGCATCATTTTTATCATATATTTATTGAATTAATAACAATAAATGAAAATTCACAAAAACGTGGAAAAACTGCAAAATATTGCCTAAATCGATGATATTTTGTTTAAATCACATAGAGGAAAAGGGGATGATAAACGTCAAAATATTTTAAAATTCAATGTTTTTAGTACGAAACAAAAATGCAAGAAAACTTGCTTAAAATGCAATATTATGCAAATTCTGAGATATGAAGGCCAAATCACATATCGTGATACTACATGAAATAGTATCGAAATATTGGTAAAAATTAATGTATTTACGTAATATCAAACTACATAAAAAACGTGAAAAAACTCACTATTATACCAAATTTCAGGATTTTAACTTCGAATCATAGAGCGAGGTACGTATTGTTTAGATCCAAGAAAAGACATATGACAATGTTGTTTCCAATACAAATGATAAAAATCAATGTGTTTTCATTAGAATTAACTAAAATGTTCCTGATTTTCCGTTTATATTACCGATGGAAGATGTACACGTAAAACCGGTCTAATGCGGCTGAAACGTCGATATATGCAATAAAAAACAGAACTTCTCCCGTTTTCAATATCTTACTCAGTATTTTTAACGGGAAACAAATAGTTGATTAAAAATGAGGTGTTTAAGGTTAATTTCTAATAAATTATGTGTTTGCATCCTTTTTATCGTATATTTAATGAATTATACAATAAACTGAAAATTCACAAAAACGTGGAAAAACGGCAAACTATTGCCTAAATCTATGATATTTTGTTTATATCACATAGAGGAAAAGGGGATGATAAACGTCAAAATATTGCTAAATTCGATGATTTTTAGTACGAAATAAAATGCAAGAAAACTTGCTTAAAATGCAATATTATGCGAAATTCTGAGATTTGAAGGCGAAATACATATCATGATACTACATGAAATAGTATCGAAATATTGGTAAAAATGAATATATTTACGTAATATCAAACTACATGAAAAAAGTGGATAAAGTCACTATTATACCAAATTTGAGGATTTTAACTTCGAATCATAGAGCGAGGTTTCGTATTATTTATATCCAAGAAAAGACATATGACAATGTTGTTTCCAATACAATGATAAAAATCAATGTGT